>JXSR01S073250.1:77513-91399 GCA_000969725.1 Ophiothrix spiculata
AATTCTACAATGCTAAAGCCTTTCAACAATTTCAGTAGTTGAAACCCATTGGCGTATCAACCGGGGCCGGGGGCAGTGAGGCAAAGTGCCCCCTGAAGGCTCTCAATTTCGCGTACCAGGGGGAAGGGGAAGGAAATAAGCAAAAAGAAGAGGAAAAGGAAGAAAAGGGGATAAGTAAGACAGGGGAAAAGAGGGGGACAAGGAAAATAATGAAAGAGGAAGCCAAAGAAAGAGAAAAGGGAAAGAAAAGAAAGGGGAAAGAGAAAGGGGACTGAGAAAAAAAAAAGAATAAGAAAGGGCAGGTTAAGGGAAAGGGAGGACAGAAGATATTAAAGGGTAAAGTGAAAGCCTTAGCGGCTGACACCTTAGACGGAGGAGCGATGAAATAACGTTGTAAAATGAAATTGACAATAAAATAAATGGGAGGTCTTTAGTGACTCAAAAGCGCCAGAAACCGAACGCTTCCGGGGTTACGCCCCTTTATTGCTCACGCTAAGTCCAACATCTCTAAGTTGGCCCATTTGCCACTCTCTCCAGTCATAAACCTCACCCCCTCCATACCCCAATGCACCCCACTCATTCAGTGACACAAATTTCGCACCCATTTTCCAATAATTAAGATGTAAAATGTCTAAACAAATTTTGCGCTTCGCTCCAGTTTCAAGCAATTATGTAAATTTCTTAATTAAAAGCAAATTTTGACATATATAGTTTTGCAAGTCCAACATTTTATAGCAATTTTAGGTAAAAAATTGGGGAGGGAAGGAGTAAGGGGAAGAGGTAAAATTCCGTCAGCGGGAAATTCTCGGGCTTTGACCCCCATCCACCCCCACCACCTGGCGACCAGCGCCCAAAAGGGCCCAGGGAGAAATGACCCCTTTGTCCCTCACAAAGGGGTCATTTGTGGGGGTCTTGGTACCCGTAAAAATGTTAAAAAAATTAAAGGGAGGAATAAGAAGAGGGAAAAGGGGAAATAAACTTTTAAAATAAGTAACATTATGAATGTGATCAGTGGCGGATTTAAGAGTCAGCAGCTGCTGATCGGGCCCCCTTAAAATATTGCTTTAAGATCCCCTCCAAAAAAATAATTCAAGTAATTAATTAAATAAAAAAAGCAAATCAAAAATAATCCATTCAAATAAAAAGGGGAAAGAACAAAATCACGGTAGCCACAGAATGTCCCCAAAGAATTATAGAGGACAAAGTGTTCGTATAACATCATGGGGCCCAAGTAGGACACTGCACCCCCACAACTTTTGTCCCCTAAGAAAATACAATCGACCTAGGAAAAATTGTCGTGGGTTTAGTTTTAGGAACCAGGGACAGCGCCAGGGGACATATCCCCCAGTCGCAAGCCTTCTCCAACATTGTTCCTTCATTTTACGTCATCAACAGAAATGTCACACCCGATTTCCACTTTTTTTTTTTGATAATTTAGATGTTTAAAAAAATGCGCGGTTAATTTTAAGATAATATGTTGATTTATAGTCAACATTGGCAATAAGAAGTATCAAGCCTACAATCTGTTAAAATTGAAAACAATCGAATTATCCGCCCATCATGAAATTATGAGGTTTCGGCGAAATATGCGTCAACTTTTGCGCTTATTTAAAGACTTTTTAAACAATTTTAGCTGAAATTAGCCGATTTGACAGATTTTTTGCGCGCTACACGCATTACAAAACATTACATTATTTCCCTCAGCCCATGTTTGCTTCAGAAAACATCCTCCGATATTTTCTGTTTCCCCAGTTTGATTTATCCAAGGTTAATTCTGATATCGCCCATTACTAAAAGGGCTCGTGGCAAAGGGTTTTTCCCCGAGCCCGTAATTTGTACAGCGGCCCTGCCAACACCTGTTACGCCGTGTTGAAACCTATGCCTACATGTATATAATTATGCTATTATGACCAACATAAATTATGGAAACAATATTATAAGATTTTAGAAAAATGTATTCATATATTATTTCATAAACTGTCAGAAAGAAAATAATAATGCGTGGTCCAAACTCACGTTTTTCCACAGTTTTCACCCCTTTTATCGCGAGAAAATGATGTTTTGAGAAAATCGCAATTTTGTTTGTAAATTTCCCTTTATCTATATTGAATTTTGGCTCCTTGAATGACTCATATCTCAAAAACTACATGCAAATGAGCTTAACTGAAAGATAAGATTAACATTAAACGAAAAACATGACAAACTAAAATTCGATTTTTTTTGAGCGAAAAATGTCGATTTTTCACCCAAAATTAGGTCGATGTCTGCGGAGCCAGTTTGTACCGTAAAATACATGTCACACTGAATCTCTGTGCAAAAAATGGAAGATTTGTCATCCGTGTAACAAGATGGCCCCTATTTGTTGATAAGGGACCTAACTAATACAAATGCAGACGATATGCAGTTTAATGAAAAACGAAGTCGGTTCTGTATAAACTGTTTTTAACAAACTGATGATACCATGCAGATTACATTTATATAGCGTTGCTCTTTAAAATGAAAACGAAACGAAACGAAACGAAACCTCCACTTACTTGGCTTCCAAATTATATGTACCAGGTGTCCCAAAAAATGGTTACATGTACAAAAATGACCTTGTGCTAAGACTATAGTACTTAGTAGTTAGAGAAACGAAACTTTACACATATTATTTTACATCCCTCTTGTAGAAACCCGTTAAATTTTGATATCACAGCATTATTAGTTTTTGAGTTATCAACAAAGATAGATACCTATGTCAGAAACGCATTTGTTCAAAATTCCACAAAATAATAAGCATACACGTATTGTGGTATTTTAATGTGCATTTTTTCTAAATGATCATGATCAGACTTTATATTAAACCAAATTTGATACAATTTTAATTGAATAATAATTGAACTCTCTTTTAGTATATCTATTATACAAATTACGGATACCTGCATTCCATGCAAGTTTTGGCGCGAAAGTTGATGAATACGCATAAACATGATAAAGCACAATCAAATCTTCATTGGTACCGTAACATTAATTCTTTAACTGTTTAGTTTAAACTGCAAACTTGTGTAAATTCTGAAGCAAAAAATAGTCTTAGACTTACAGGACATGTTTAAAATATAATTTTCTTTATAGTAGCAAAAGTCTGATCAACATTTAGAAATAACAAAAATAGCAAAATTTTGAATCGGTTGCCATTTTTGCTCAAAATCAAATTTCAAAATAATTTTTAGACCTGTAGTAATTTATGACGTCATAATTACGTAATAACTAGTAAATTTTTCGTGAATTTGGTACCAATGGGAAGAAGAAACTCTACCCTATACTATGGTATGCAACAACCTAACTTTGGAAATGTCAATTTCAAGTTTACATGGGGTTGAACGAGGGTAAAATTACATCAAACGAACATGCTTCCGATTTTGTTGAATTTTGAACAAATGCGTTTCTGACATAGGTATCTACTTTTGTTAATAACTCAAAAACCAAAAATGTTGTGATATCACAACTTCACGAGTATTTAGTAGAGGGTTGTAATACAATGTGTGCAAAGTTTCATTTCTCTAACTGCTATAGTTTTAGCACACGGTCATTTTTCTACATGTAACCATTTTTTGGGACACCTGGTATTATTCATGTATTCACTTTTTCATTTTCAAATAAGTAATCAATTTATGACCGCATCCACTTTAATAAAACAAATAAAGTTACAGACAACGGACATTGACGTGGAAGTAATATATGTGATGGCTCACCCAGAAAGGGAGGACTTTGCAGATGATATCAATTTTGATTTTATCATTTTGATCTTTTGTAGCATTTTTTAAGCTTTAAAATGACACCTTATTTGTTGAAATTGGTCACGGCAATCACATTTTACAACGGAAAATCTGCTGGAAATTCTTATTATTTTCTTTATTTTTTGCTGACTTTTTTCACCAGTTTCTCGAAAGCTGTTCTGTCGCAAAGTCCCCCTTTTCGGAGTGAGTCATCATATATAACGTAACTTACTTAGTAGTCCATACAGCATAGTCCAAACAGCATGAACACGATTGTTTCTTGTCAAATGGAACACCAAAGCACTTCTCATGTATTAAGAGCCGTTCATACGACACATTTATAAGTCAGATATCAACATAATTAAAAAAAAAAAACACCTAAAGTTAAAATCCCAATTTGTCTCACAGTGTCGCATTGTGTATCCCTTCCCTAACATTTATACTCCTTGGCTATAGTTTGTTTGAAATATCACTCTTGGACAATTATGAGATATTTTACCCTTTTATTTTGAGTTTTACGCCTCAAATAGAGCTATTAAATTATAATGGATTAACCGGTATAAAGCTGAGTCAAAGCAAGAGTCTTGGTTAGCTGGTAATCCAAAATTGAGAGATGGACTATTTTGTCTCTAATATCAATATTTCTTTGTTTTTAAGAAAAAAATCATAGTGTTAAGTTTGTATGAGCATGTCGTTCCTGTAGCAATTTTAGAATCAGTATGATGGACAACCCATTTTACTTAATGTAAACAAGTAGTCTATTACTGGCCTACGATACAAACGAAGGTGTTTACTTATCATTGCTTTTCAAGATTTTGAATCACATGCCAATTTCACTCTCATAATCTTTTTGATGCTCTAAAGAATTTGTACGTATAAGCTTAATATATCCCCTGCATGAGAGTGCATTTGATTTGATTGACATAAGACAAATAATTAACATGATCTACAGGTAGTCTATCTCATAAAATAGTTAGTTACAGCAATCAAACAAACGCCCACCATATTCTCGAAAACTTTGTCACAAATGTTAAACAATCTTTAATCAAAACATTTATATTAAATTTGTTTTTCTATTTTGGAAGATATGCATTAAGCATTTGTAAAATTTGAAAAGTTAATAAAACTTCCTGCCGAAAAAAGTACAATTACACGTATTTATTTCCATTTGCTAGATGCTTTAACTGCAAACTCCCTGGATTACTTTAGCTGTTGAACACAAGTGAACAGCTGACCTTGTTTGATATATTCCCTCAAGATTATATGTGAATTGAAACAAAACAAACACAAGTCAGACATCCGAGAAAGCAAGTAAATGGAATGATTCTATTTAAAGATTAAAAGAGGCGACAAGACTTATGAAGATATATAGACTTTCTTATGAAGCAATTGACCGAATATTGAATCCACATGTTTTGTATTGGACGCGAAGAAAAGATTTCTAGACAGATCTCCAACCCAGGCTCCAACCCATTGGCTTACAGAAAAAAATACGTTTTTGGCAAATCTGTAAGGTTTTTTTTTGTATATATCCAGGTGAAAATAATAATCATCGGTAGTGAAGGCTAGAGGCCTCAGATATAACAAAATATTACCATTGAGTTTCAATTCGCTTTTCCCAATTATTATTGAAAAAAAAAGAATAATGCTATAGCCCACATCTGTAATCGTTTAAAATTGATACCTACAGTATAATGATTCTATTCAAATTTACCAAATAATGCAAACGTACATGCATCTATCGCGAGATTATATTTACTTGGGGGAAATCCCTATGTACATGTATGTATAATGCACTGAATTATTCATTTACTTGCTTATTGTTGTAACTTAGAGATTCATGTTGTACATGTCTGTAATATACAAGAGAGGTATCAAAAAGTTTTAAACTTTGCCCAGAAGGGTTGGAGTATTATAAATGAAATTTTGTGAGAATAGTCACTCGTCTTTAATTATGTGCATTATGGTACAGAAATGGTCTCATAAGTACATTAGTTTAACTTTCTTTACAGGAGACGATTGATGTCATCTACCTAAACCCGCTTATTACAAAACCTACATGATGGAAATTAACACAGGGGCGTAATTAAGTTCTTGTATTTTGAGGATTACAGGGCCCAGTTAATCTTAATGACACAATCAAAGTTTAGTTATTTGGTAACAAAGTAAAGGGTAGGGTTTCCTCTTTCCATTAATACCACAATTATGGAAACAGGTCGATGAACTACGTGACAATGACGTCACAATGACGTAAATAAAACATGGTCGACCAGAAATTTTGATTTTCATTGAAATCATTTGTTTTTAAGAGGGAATCTTGCAATAACGGTATTTTGACAATCAGTCACGTGGGAGAAATGTGGTACTTGGCTCTTTGACTATGCAAAGATGCCTATAGTATCTCGTAACAAATAACGTTCCTGGCTGTATTTTTGGGTAAAGTTTAAAACGTTTTGATACCCCTTCGTATGTAATATGCGGCCTTTAGAAAAAACATTCGATGCAGGGAAAAAATAATGTTTTAGTGTGGTGTTTTACACCCTCCAAGGAGTATTGGACCCTCTTGAATTATTCCACGTAATGTGCTTTCAATTTAAAATGCCCAAGATGTACACAATATATTACACTTAAATTTCTGTCTTCTTTTTCTTTTCATGCCATCATTGGAATATGAAGGTAAGCAGATTTCATTATATTCATATGTTGAAATACAAATTTATGTGCTTTTTTGTTTCCCATTTTCTCTAAGTCAGCCGGATATGTACAAAAATGGTCTTGATTTACATGTATAGTATATAAATATATACCCACTTGAAGATCTCTGGTTAAAACTAAGAACCTGAAGTGACTAAAATTGCTATTTTACTGAGGGGCGCAGCCCCGAAGTTAAATAGCAAAGTTTTAGTCACTGAGGGGCCATAGTTTTAATCCAGAGATCTGAAAAAGTCGGTATATATTTGTTTTATATACCGCATTAATAAATTTCTGATTTCGGTAATTTTTATGTGCTAAAAAGTCAAAAAATACATTTGAAATGTCCCACGAGTTAATACTTGTAAGGAATGCGTGCGTAGGTAAGTGCTCGCAATTGCTTACGCGTATCAGTTTGATAAGCGCGTAATTTCGTGCGTGAAAGTTATTTCGCGTATAAGGTAAATGTTGTAAGCGCTATATAGTATTTCCGAAAGTGCTAAATAGTACTTTCAAAAGCGCTATTTAGGGCTTTCATCTATCTGGTTAAAGCTATTTGAAGTCATGTGATCGGGTTTCATCCAATCAACTCTGTTAAACTTATTAATGCGGTATATAATAACTAATATGAAGAAACACACCTTCCTGGAGTTGTCAATATACTGGGATATGGCGGATTATTCAAGATGGAAACCAACAGAAAAATATATTTCATATATATTTATTGTCAAGTCTGTACTGTATTTGTGAGATATGATACGCGCCAAAGACAAGATAAAATTATCAAAAAACGGTTATTTTCAAATTAAAATCAGCTTGTTTTACTTTGAAGAAGTCAATAATAAGCTATTTTTCATCAGCTGAGTAAGTTAAATACTTAAGGTATCTCGTTTAAAACACTTCAAAGGCGGATGATACAAGATATCATCATCAGTTTGTGTCTTTAAGATCACCGTATCAACAATGGGATGTTACAAAAACCAAAATGTGTGCACGCAATATATGCGTAACCACGCTTGTGGCCTAGTTATTTGCGGTATCGATAGGGGAATCGTCTGGATTTAAGGAACATGATCATTCAGTAACACACGGCTTGGGAGCAGGCTTTATTGAAGTTACCCTAGATATCGCAATGCATATTTTGTAAAAACGAACTCCTTAAAGAAATGAAATTATCCTTATTATAAAGATAATCTCCAGTATTTTTATTAAATCAAATTTCTTGCATTTTACTGTAATGTTCCATTTCTATTGTCGTCTATCAAATCCTTATTCTTAAAGCAAAACACCATGCAATATTAACACTAAACAAGGGACGGTTTATTTTATTCAAGATCTTTGTTAGTTCGATTGTTTTTTAGATTTTGTTTTGAAAATCATACTTTACCTCGCCAAAAACATATCCATGCACATAATTGGAATACACTATTTCTAATCTTTATTTTATTTATAACCGTAAATACATGCCCGATATTTGAAAAATGTTAACATATGGGGGACAAAATTTACAATTCACTTTAGAATTTTGGCTTATGCTACACTTTGGGTTTCATTTCCAAAATATACCCTGATGAAAATCTTTTTCCACAGTATCGCAAATCGGACGAAAAAAATATTTTAGGGAGGCAATACATTTTCCAATTCTGCAGAAAAACTACTAATTTTAGCCGAAAAGTTCTTGTAATGCGCTCAAAGGGCGCTTTTTTAGGTAAATTGGCTAACGGAGAGGGAATACTTCCGTAAAAAAAATGCCTGCCCTCCTAAATATAAAAATACTAAATATAATCTCAAGAAAATCTCAACAAAAGGAATATAGAACACTTTTCTTTTCCTTCTTCCTATCCTGTTTTCTTGCTCCCTTTTTTCCCGTTTCCCATTCATTTTATTCATGCCGGTAAGCTTAAAGAAAGATCTTATTCCCTAACCATGATAAGTCCATCCAACTTTTAAATTGGGATTTTAATAGAAATGAGTAGTTACTATCCTAAAGTATCTAGTATTAATACTAGGTTTATGAAACAATCGCATGCAGAATTCAACTCTTTCAATTGTTTTTTTTTTCAAAACGTGTTCAGTCCAACCCAACGTGTAACGTGTGACTGATGTTGTTTTGTTCCAAAACGTGTTTAGTCTATGAGCAAATGTGTCCAGTTTTTTTGTCAAAACGTCCACTGCATATTTGAAACTTACAAAATAATTTAAAAAAAATGAGAAAGTACAGTTTTTCCTTTTTCCTTTTTTTATGATCTTTGATAATGTCTTTACCTTGAACAGAAGTCCTGGAAAAATAATATTGGTTTTATAGCAATAGAAAAAAAAATATTTCTTGAAATTTAAAGTTTTGTTCTTTAAAACAGTTTGGAATAAGCCCTATAAATTAGAGCCTTCAGAGTATTACAGTGCATTTTATAATACTATTTAGTCTAAACCAGGAGATACTTTTTTGGCAAAATGCTAATTATTTAGTACATTAGATGTACTTTTAACTTGTATAAAGCAGTTATATTTAAATTGTGTTTTCGTTATAATTCTACCGTATACTAGTTAATTATTCTGAACCTTTAAGCTTCAATCGCTAAAACATCCAAGCATTCACCAGTTTATGTCATAGAACAAATGCTCATGATCATCATTCTTGATCATTAGGACTAATACATTGACAGAAAACCGACCTTGATATACCAGACAATACTTAATTGATGAGGCATTTTTGATGCTTTACATCATTATCTTATCATTATATCTTCATCTTATCATTGGTTTAATGACATACTAGTCATGGCATTTAAAAAACACCTGCCAGTATTTCAAATGAATTTTCGTACTAGTGATTATATATGAATTACACGAATCGATTCAGTGTGAAAATGAGGTCTGTTGTAAAATAACACTCTACATAAAAAGATTAGGCATGTTTGTATTTGTGGAACACGAATAAAAAGTCAAAATGAAATGTTTTTAACTAATACTTATGAGTCTTTTTTATGTTGATGATTGGATCTACAGTAAATCATATGCCGTATAACTGCATGTCTTCTATCCACCATAGCGGTTTTTCTTCGGTAACTATATAAAGCAAGTAAACAATTTGATAAAATGTCAATTACACTAACATCATTGACATAAATAATCGTATTCTTTTTCTCTGTTGTACAAAGTGCATGGGAAATATTTTTGAGTCGAGTGACTCAAGAGTTAATTTTGTGACTCAGACTCTGTATACGTTAGAACTAGGTACATTCATGTACAAATACTATAAGAGCGATTTACCTTCTTTGTTTGATAGCTTTTTTATAAAACGGTCTGATATACACAACTATTCGACAAGACATAACAACCATCTTCAGCTAACCAAAAATAAGAGAGTTTTCTCAGATCAATCTGTAAGAACTACCGGTCCACGACTTTGGAACTCATTTTCTGACAATACATTAAAGGGTTCAAATTCAGTCAAGCAATTCAGAAACAAATTGAAACAAAAACTGATTTCTGCCTACGATTAGATTTAACTTCTTTTTTTTACCTACAATTAGATTTTTCTTTCTTCGAGTACCTTTCCTAACTGTTTTCTTTTTCATTTGAGCACCGTTCCCGTCCAATTTGTCTTGTTTCGTGGTTGTTGTATTTTGGAACTTTTATATATTTTTTGTTCAGGTGAGGGTAATAAACAGGCCTTCCTGGCCTTCCAGCCCTTTCCTCCATAATTTTGTTGTATTTTGTTTAGCCGTGTTTCAATTTGTGGTGTCTTTTTGGCTTTTTATATATTTGTAATTATGTCATGGAAAATAAAATGAACAATGAACAATTTAAACTACCGTTCCTGGAAACAACTGGGCTGGAAATGATTGACCTTCCCAAGGATGACCCCATCTCGCACCTAATTCAACAAATGGAAACCATATTGAGAAAGTGGAACCGTATCATTGTTCCACCGTATGTATATTATGTAAAGGCCCCAGAACTACTTTAAAGCTGCTTCCCGATTATATTTAGTTGTATCCCCGTCTTAGACACTCCATGACTTAGCTATCCAAGAAGCCAATTCATAATCTAAACCTAGTCAGGCACAAGAGTTCTCTTGTTCCATTAGAAGCCGGTGTGAAAGTAATCGTAGTCCGCCTGAAATGGTAGTCCGCCTTTCATAGACCATAACGGAATAAAGCGTGAACCTTATGTTGCGTGAGAGTTGTTAGCCTATACTTTACTGTACAACCCGGACAATAAGAACGGGGGACTTACATTCCTGCTACACAGGCATCTAACATTTTAACCTGAGTAAGTCACAGCTTTAGAAAGAGAAGACATGTTTAATGATGTGAACCACTATCTTGGCGTAAAGTAGTCAGCAGTCTCAGCACCGTATAATTTGGTACGTTAGTTTACGACATAGAAAAAAAGAAAACTCAAACTACGTGAACTGAATCAACCAAATTCGAGGGGAATCAGTAAGTTAAAACAACACTGTTAACTCGGCAGACACGTTTTGCATTTGTTATGGCCGACTTTTGACTAGCTTCGTACATGCATGTGTAATGCGTCAATCAAAATAATTGATTGGTGTCATCATTACTACGAAAGTACAATCTGCAAAAATGATTATATTAAACATGACGGGTCATGAGTTTCAGATAAATCATAATTTTCTTTGGGATATGAAAATTTTGCTTTATGCCTTAAAAGTTCATTTTTAATGCAAACATATTTGACCTGGATGGTGCAATACATTTATCACAAAATGTAGTTTGTTACACCTTACCTTACAACAGGAATCAGGTCATTGGTAGGCAGAAACTTTTTAAAATGAAGTAAGGTACTTGGCATGTGTTTTTCACAAACATTTGTGCAAAGGATGTAATCGATCACAATAAAATACAATATGGAATTAAACATGAACAATAAACCAAAACAAATGATGATTCTCATATAACGATCCTTAATGAAAATCCAACTTGAACATCTTTTATTATTTAGATACATTTCAGTTTTGATGCAAGAAAATTTAAATTTTTTCATCATGTTAAAAGTTATTTCTGTTAAAAATATAAATGTGTAGAGTCTAGCAAATTTTGACAAGATAATATGTATCGGAGTTGAGTCAGCCAATTGGCTGCATGCATAGATGAAATATTTGGTCAGCCAATTGGCTGACAGTGACGCGGTCAGCCAATTGGCTGACTGATAAGATTTAATTTTGGTGAGCCAATTGGCTGACTCTGACACGGTTAGCCAATTGGCTAACCATATGATAATTTTGATAGATAATTAAACTTTTTGACAATATAAAATGTTTATTTGATCAATAAATTGATATTTTTATCTGCATAGAATTTAAAAATGGTTGTAAATTTTTATATTTTCTTACATAAAAAACGAAAATTATCAAAATAATTAAAGTTGAAAATATATAATTAAGTAATAAACTGAATTACTCCGGTTTACATTAATATACGGTGTTGCTTAATTGCAAATATAATCTTAGATAATTGTAAAAAGCTAGTAATACATGAGTCCTAAAGCAGGTCAAAATTATCGAAATATAGGAAACTACTTGAAACAAAAATACGTAGTTTGAATTTGTTTAAAGAAAAACAACTTTGCATCTAAATTAACTATATGTCTATTTATTATTCATTAATTGGAGTATATCTTAAGGCAATTCCTCTTTTTGTTTACAATACTTTAAAACAATAATGTATTTCCTATTGGTCTATTAAAACCGTGTTATACTTGAATTTTAATTTGTTGATATTAAAAAATATAGGTCACGATGTTAAAGGAGCATAGTCCTATTGGTTTAACTTTTTTTCAAACTTTTTTGAGGTTTTGGTACCAAAATATTGCTCATATTTTTCTCATAGCCCATGTTCAATTTCACGGCTGAGCTATGCTCCGTTTTGGAGATATATATATATAAATGTGTCTAATTATGGTAACCATAATTAATTTTATACAATAATGTATAGGTGGCTCTGAAATACAAAATTGCTCATAAAATCAAAACAGTTTGACTGATTCAGATTTAATCCTCTTAGGCGGGCATCCTTTAGATGACACTGAAAAATATATTTGTAAAATCAGACCAAACCCCTTTAATAGTACTTTTTAAACCCGAATTGTATGTCAAAATATTTGCTTATGTTAATAGTGTAGTCAAATTGCGTTTATATAGGGTCAAGCAAATTGCATGAAATTATTGAGGTATCGGAACTAAGTGTGCTAGTACACATTCAAAGCCGACATATTCAATACATTAAACATTACTATATTATTTTTTAGGGAGAAGTTGAGTTTCTTAATTTTGGTATATGACCAAAAAATAATTGGAGTAATTAAAAAACACAATTAAGTATTTGTTTCAGCTAATTTCTTGCTTATAAGGCGTCAAAATGCTTTCCGAGACCAGAATCTCTCACTTCGTTTTAAAATTTGCTTTAATTCAAAGAAGTGTAAATTAAAAAGGTCAACATACATACTCTTCCAATAATGTGCAATGTACTACCTATACAATGAAAGAAATACTATTTGGTTAACTCCCACGAGTCATTGCTAGATGCATTAATGCAATTAATATTGATTAAGTAATCCATTGTTTCAGTCAATGTTTCACGAGTAGAGTAAATATGTAAGCAATAGCCTCATATCTGATTCTATTGATCCAGTTTTTTTCCGAGCTTGAAGGAAACACATGGTGATGATAGCTTAGATAAGACGCGTGAATGTTTGTTAAAATGGGTAAGGGATCTCAGAAAGAAGCTTGTGCCCTGCTGTGCATTGGCATTTTGCCGGATAGAAATGTTTAAAAAATAATTTAAAAAAGTAGTAAATAGAAGAGAACAGAAATGAATTACAAAGAAAAGAAAGGGGATTGAAAAGAAAATAAACTTCCGATTATACAGTTATTACGATGCCGTTGTACAAAAATGCTGTTACGGATTGTATTAACCCTCGTCCACCTAACGGATCGTCACCAATTGCTCCAAAACGCAAAACAAAGTGGCCCCGGGCATCTAAGTAATTGTTTTTACATCCTTTGCGGTCATTTTGATAAAAAAAAAATCGGGGTACCACTTTAGGTGATGGTAGGGTAAGCCGTCAATGTCCGTGGGTAAGGAGGGGGGGGGGGGCAGGTAACCACTCCCCTATATAAAAAGTCGTCATTTTGAAAAATATCTGCATGCTTACAAGCTTAAACTTACAGAAACTTACAGAACATGTTAGAATTACCATTTCCTTTATTCATTAGCAAAAAACTCGGTGAAAATCCGATATTTATAACTTTTATAGCGATTTTTTTGAAATTTTCCGACCTAAAGTATTTTATGACGTCATAATTACGTAACGCTTTGACCGATTCTCATGATTTTGATATCAATAGAAAGAACAGACCCTACCCTATACTATGGTATAAAACAACCACACTTTTGGCGCGTCAATTTCATT
>JXSR01S073250.1:92139-114430 GCA_000969725.1 Ophiothrix spiculata
CTAGGGTTTGAAGAAGTACCCTATTTCTTGAAAATGGGCAAAAATGGCCGTTTTTGATACCCTAAAAGGTGTCACCTGATACACCCTTTTGTCCTCAAAAACAACCCTAATTCACCGTTTTCTTGGTCATGCTATGCCTGCAGCATTATACTTGAGTAGCCCCCCTGGGGTATTATGCATCTCTACGAGAGAAAAAATATTGTTGTCCGCAAATGGGAAAAATGATTAGGATCAGTATAGCAATACAATATGTACACATCTTGGATGAAACATGATCTAAATGTTATATTTGATGCTAGAACTACTGAATGTAATGTTGTATGTACATGTCAAAATACAGTCGCTCACGTAAGAAGTGAATATATCGAATATCGATTACATTGCATTATCAGTGGTTTCAAGTGGGTGATTAAATTTGTCAACACGAATCGATATTCTCTCAGAAATGATTACAAGTGTAATCATTACACCTCCTTATTTTGATTACCGCTATACAACCTGTTGGTTTGTTGTTAAGTTCCAAAGTTCCAAAGCCCAGAAACAATCATCTTTTCAACCCATCGGTTTCAGAAATGGATTTTGCTCTGCAACTCAGCAATGAATAATTAAATCTAAATAAAAGTATACATTTCTAGAGGCAGATTTGCATACTGAACATGACAACAAGGTCATTTGTGGACCAAAATGTGTAAATTTGGCCCTAAGGTTTAGGGCCAAATATCATGTTTTTTTGCCCAAAATGTTTCAGGAAAGCTAACTAAATTTTGCTTGGGTAAAATTTTGAACCATTTTACGTTTTTTAACCAAAAAACTCATTTTGGCAAATTTTTGGTATATTTTTAGCAATATTTCAAAAAGTAACATAATATTCAAAACATTGTGAAAAGCGCTCTTTGATATTGTTTTCTTGGTACTTTAAAGTAAAATAGTTAAAAATTCACTAAAGCAAAATTTAGTTAGCTTTCCCGTAAAATGTTGAGCCAAATATGATTTATGGACTTTTTTGACATTTCTGGATCTTAGTGCTGCATTTTTGCCAAAATATGACCTCCTCGTCATATTCATTATGCAAATCCACTTCTCGAAATGTTTACTTTTTCATGAATTTGATTACCTCTCTGATTTACAGAGCATAATGCATTTCTGAAAATGAAGGGTTGATAAGGGTTGACTCTTTATATTCAAGGACAAAGGTCTACCCATACCAAACAATATACTGGTGTTATATATTCAATTGATTTATTGCTGTGATGCTACATTCGATGCAATGTCACATTTGTATGTCCCCGCCTATTCAGTTTTATTTTATTTACATCTATCATGAAACATTTACGTTTTGATTAAATGCATCCAAGTTATTTTTTATTTGTTCAAATCTCATTTTGATGTGTAAATAATAAAAGTGTCTTTCAACTTTTACTTATCTTATTAGAGGTTTCTTTCTCAGAGACCATTGGTTGAGATTTGAAGCACTGTGAACTTTAATCCTCTTCCTCCTAAGAGGTTGTGTGGTTACTACCCATTAACGGCTTATCACCGATTGAACCAAACTGCAAATCAAGTGATCCTGCATAGGCATTTTAGTAATTTCTTTTAAGTTTTACATCCCTAGCAGTCATTTTGATGAAAACAAATCTGGGTATCACCTAAGATTGGTATTGTAGGCCGTAAATGTTCAAAGGAAATGGGGATTGCCACCTCGAAAAAAAAATCGCAATTTTGAAAAATATATGAATGAAATTTACATTACATGTTAAGATTTTTCTGTCTTTGTGCCGTCATAATTACGTAATATCTTGACCGATGTTCACGATCTTTGTATCAATAGAAAGAGGAGTTCCTACCTTATACTGTACTTTGTAAAATAGTTAATTACGTTATCAAGATATGATCATACCGTACGTTTTAATGACTCCAAGTAAATTCATCTCGATATTAAATTAACGTTAAAACAACAGCAATATCAAATCAAGAGTATTACATTTTTTATCTATCTTATTTCTTTTCTACAAAATCTATATCTGTTCATCTGATGTCAACGTACGTTATTTAGTTGCACGGAGATAGATCTCAAAATTTTATTCACTACTCCATGCACACGGGAATATAAGAAATACTAAAAAATATGAAAGTAATTTTCTTATAATCAAGTTAGATGGGTATATCTTAAGACTTCGCTCCAGGTAAGAAGAACCAAGATTTATATATCTGTGAGAGAAATGAGCATTATTAGATAAGTTACTCTTTGCATAACCTCTTTGAATGATTTATTATAAACATGATTATTCCCTACTGGTTTGTATTAACTGCATTTTCATCCCAAATGGAATATTCTTAATTTTAAGATACTGTTATATCAGTGAGAGAATAAGGGATGAAACTGAAAGACTCTGATTTCGTATAATGCGTAAACCATAGTTTCAATATCTACATTATAGTGTATTGAAAAATATAATTATATTATTCTGCTTTATTTGGTTTTGATGGAATAACGACTATTTTATGAAGGAATATGCGATGCTTACTGGATACAAAGTTTTCTACACAATATTGATTTTTGATGATAAAATCCCCATTCTAATTGAAACGTGCATTAGTAATGAGTGTAAATAATTTAGACATTGATAATTGTTGCATCGAATACTGTGTCAATAAATCTAAATCTGCTTTAATAAAAGTTACGAAAAATGTTCATACTGTATGTCAACAGCTAGTGGAGAACTCCCAAAAGTATGGATATATTTAAAAGGTATTATAGCTAGGATATATATTTTATTTTGAATTAATAATATTACATTTTACTATCAAATTTTAATACAAATTCAGTGAAATAACCAATAGAATCTCATGTGACAACTTCAACATCGTTACAATCAAACCTCTACGAAATGCTCTTAAATGTTTTATTTGAATTATTGCAGCATAGTATCGTAAACGTGTTTTCTAATTACTAAAAGTCTAAAAGTTTTAAAATGTTGACTTGAATTTTATAATCATTATGTAACAAATCTTAATATCAACTAAACGAAGTCCTTTAAATATAGCATTACGTATCTGTATGATACTTTAAAAAGTAAATTATTGCAGCTATATCGTTGCAACTTTCTGCACACAATATTTGCTTGAATATTTTATTTAAATTGTTAAGGCTTTGAAACATTGAAGATTGGTAATCATGCTCGGAGCTGTGCATTGCTTCCCGCAAATACTACTGCTATGATTGGAATAAATAATTGCATACTAACTAAAAGTATTTATCTGTTGATATTTACGATGCTGAATATCTTTAAATTGGTTGATTAAATTAACCTGTTTAAATAAATTGGTTGATTAAATTAACCTTTTTAACCGCGATATGATTATCATGAATATATTACTCAAAGATAATCACGTAAAGACTTCCAATATATACTAAAACCGAAAAAATGAGGTAAGTATTTATAGTAACAACTCTTGCAATTCCAAGCTTACCGTCTGATTGAAATGAACCGACGTTAATAATACATTACAGCAATTACGTCTGTCTCAATACCCCGCAATAACTCAATTATGAATGATTCTAATTTTAGGATCAACCATGACTGTCTGAAACTGCGCATCGTCGCCACTCATTTACCAACATCCTTTAAATATCACCATAGAAAATAAACCTCCCTGATTGCAAAATCATCGACAGAAGTTGGTCTTTTTGAAACAAATCATAATGTGTTCAAACTGTTAATTTCTTTAAGACTTTGGTGATAAAATAATATAATGTGACAGTTAAGATTATATGTACATACAAAAAGGTAACACGAAACACTTTTAAAACTTGAGCAATGTTTAATATTAGTGTTTTGGTTCAAAGAGAAAAACAACCATGTAATGATTGAAATAGTCTAGTTATCATTCATAACAACTCACATACATTATACATTTTAAACGTTAAGGACCAAAATACCACTTGCGTTGACATAAATAACATAACAGCCCAGTTGACTGAAAAACTGAAGTACGTTATTACATTCAGATCTCAATCCTAAAGGAGAAATCATAAAATGTTATGTTTAGTCATTGCAGAAATAATTAAGCCTGGACAAGTTTTAATAAATGTTTCTCGTTTCTAGAATTGTAAAAACAGACTACATTATTGCCTCTTTTGTTTTTGCTCTTCTTTGTTCTATTCATGTATTAGTTATTTATTTTTCGGTAATTTACTAAAAATAAATCTGGACCAAGAAGAGTTACTTTCCAACATCACAAATTGCAACGAATTAAGAGGCGAAAAGTATTTACCCTAAAGACCGGGACACTATCTAATAAGATGCCTTTGTTATCAAGATCTTGATTTCTGCAGTGTCAACACCATGCTCAGATTTCCCGAGGGAGGATTGTTCATGGTCTAAACAGGAACAGTGCCCCCACCCCTACCCCCGCTTCGTACGGCCCTGAACAGGAAGGAGGTATGCAGGAACAATGAGCTTTGATGTAGTGATGCATCAAATTGAAGGTTTCATATTTCCATTCTAGTTTTATTCATAAATATCGAAATGTTTACCGATTTACCATAACGGTTAATCATGTTGTGTTGTGTCATTTGTGGCATCGTACTCTTATTCAAATAACAGTTTATTAACAAATCTTTGTTGATTTGTATATTCATATTTGTTTCATACTTATTCAATCGTATAAACTTGTATTATTATTCCTCGTATATATAATATAAACGACTTATGATTTACTTATCTGTGTGGTTTTATAGAACAAAGGGATATAAAAAACAATATCAGCTCAAATAAATTGAATCACTACTGTATCTTTATTTATAGCACAAATCACCTAATGAATGTAGAATTTTTGTTTTTAGCCAGCTCGTCCACTAGAGTCAAATATTTCAGTTTTAATAAAAAAAGTTCTGCAATTTGATTTATTTGATTTTGTTGTCAAGTAATGAACGCATTTTACTTAATGCACTTAAATTGTCTAGTGTTCAAAGTAACAGCCTTTTATTAACACTCTTCGGGTTGTTGAACTTCCAATGGTCAGTGACTCCAGTAATTTTCTTAGAGAACCATATTTGACAGGTAGCTAAATCCGATAATGAAGAAAATGGTAGATTGGATGCTAAGGGAATTGAATACAAATACCTATTTGTTGTCATTTTAGGAGGATTCCATTTGCTTTTGATTATCAAGAGATCTTTTCGCGTATCTCAGTAAGGAAATTTAAAAATTTATACACACTTTGTAAATCTGAAATTAAAAATGTCATAGTTTGGTCAAAAAACAAATTTGACTTAAGTATGAACATAAAAAATGTCATACTTTGGTCAATGAAAAAACTGACCAAAGTATAAAAATCAAAACAAAAAAAATCATACTTTAGTCAATGGCAAAATAAATAAATGATAATCAAATAATTAATATTTCTTATTGTGCACCGAAATATTATATTGCTCTTAAAATGATTAGAGTCTCTAGCTTAATAACGTGTGAAAAATTTATTAAGGGAAATTATAGAATCATTTACATTGTATTGCTTCATGTGATGCTTCCTGTGATTGTTACTACCAGTATTATACAAATATTGAATGCCTGAGAGTGCAATAGTATACAAATATTGACTTCTTTGAGGGGCATGGTTTAAATTATTTTCCCGAAGCCAAGCTGAGGGCATATTCATGGTTTTGAGATCACAGAGGGGAAATAAATTTAACCATGCCCCGAACAATAGGCAGTCAATGTTCGTTTTATATACCGAATATATAGATTTTCGTCATCTGGTAGGTTAAAAGAACCGATATGATTTACGATAATCTTTTCTATGCTGACCGCGCAGTATTGTGCGCAAAATGTATTGAGCGGGCCTAGTGAAAAATATACCTAGTAAAATCCATGCCCTCACTTTTAACCAATCAGAGGACACATCGACAGGAATCTATATATGAGGTATATAATACAAAATATATCATGAGGTCAAATTTTTACTTTTCTATTTCACGAGGCGTAGCCGAGTGAAATGGACCAGTCCAAATTTAACCAAATTATATATTTTGTACTATTGCACGTGCATAGGCTTTCAATATTTGTTTTATATCATGATATCAAACAGGTTTGTTTCATGCCGTGCAATGGAAAATAATTTTTGCACGGCTCAAATCACTGTAATCATGATATAATTGTAGAAGAAGTGTGTGACATTGTAACATTAATCATTATCTTTTCTGTCGGACCAAAACAGCACCATATAAAAAAAATGTTTGGATAGTTCTTGAAAATCTTTAGTGTTCAGTGTTCTTTAAAGATGCTTCACAAATTAGGACTCTATATTGAAGATATGAACAAAATAAAAACCAATTCATCTTGCACAACGTCTTTGAATGATTGAATGTAAATATTGAAAATCCCTGCTGTTTAAAATATATTAACTGACATTTCCCAAATGGAAAATCATAAATGTTAAGATACTTGATAAATCGGAGGAACACATCGAATATCGTGCACATTTTATCCTGTTTAAACCATTATATCAATAGCGTGAAATAATGCTCCTAATAGCGTGAGTGTTTATTTGAAAAATATAATAAGATCAGATTTTCGTTGTTTCGACTAGAATACCTTTCAAAAATCACCATACCGTATAACAACATCTCGTTGAACTCTCCAAAGAGTACAAATATATAACATAAAACTAGGCAATCTTTTATTTTTTGTTTGAATTATAGATCGAGAAATATTATTCTTTTATGTACGAGCAAACGTAAAATAAAATCAGTGATAGTAAAAAGTTGACTCCAAAAGTAATCGTTTGACCTCTTTTCCAATCATATAATGTAAACATCAAAGGTACCTAAAGCTACTGTCTCTCCAGTAGGAATATCGCTACTGAAGAATATTGTTTATATCATTGCAACCTATTTACACATAACGCACCATCATAATGTTTTAACATGCATAGAGAATTGGCTCTATAGATTATTTATGGGCTTATAGTAATTTTTTTTAAGCTAGGGCACCTCATTAAAGGTTATGGGCCTTTCCATTCATGATAAGAGGTAAATGGATTAGCATTTATACAACCAATAGAATTGAGGTGCTGAGAAAGGCCATACAGTAAAAACATTATGGTATTCGTTATCTGATTGGAAGCAAAAGCTTTAACGTGTGTTTTAGCATTTGATTACTACTTCAAACAAATTTCCGAATTTTTCCTTTGCTGATTATGTTAACAGCTTTTAACAGAATATATACCAATGATCCTTGCTGTACAAGTAGTCAAGTTAGTTACCCCACAGTAAATACATAGGCCTATAAATCAAACTTCACATTAACTGCAATGCATGCAGGGATGTACTTATTGATGAGAGGATCCTTGTCCTTTTCTAATCAAAAATATGCCCTCCCTGTGTCATTATGCAAGAAGTGCCCCGACTTTAAAAAATACTATAGCTATTAACTTAACTTTCAGAAAACTGTTTAAAAATTGCAATAATAGTATCTTAAAATAATTGTACCTATAACAACTTCCTCACTAAAATTTCGTCAGTGTTTGGTCAAAAAAAAGGTATTACTAAATTATAATGATAATTATGACATTAAATTAGATATTCGTCAACAGCAATTTTCGTTAAAATCACTTGACCGTAAATTTTAGTTTATTGTGTTTTAGTAAGTTTCATAGATTATTATATTATTAGGGATGTCCAACCCATTCATCTTTCCATTTGGACAACTTTTGTAAATACTATGCATTTCTGAGTACCATACAAAGTCAATGGGGCATTGCATGCACAGACTAAGTTATTTTCTGGGATATGGATCAGGGTTCACTACACGCACAATTCAACCACTGAGTAATAGCATTTTTATTCAAGGGAGTGTAAAAATGTATATAAATATTCCCAATTATGCAGTGGTAAATGATAACTAAAGTTTCTGAAACTTTCCATAGTTCCCCTGTAACGTCCTCCCAACACCCTGTCTGACTTACTAAGATGTGGCTATTATAGTTCTACTTTAAATAAGCTGAACAGAAAATCCTTCAAATCAAGACCATTTCCCGAGTTCAAGAAGATTATTTTAGCAGTAATATTCCAGCTAGGTAAATATAAGTTTTGCACATTTTTATTCATATATTATTAAGTATTCATGCTAAATTTCAGCGAAATCGGTCGTCATTTACCAGTGCATATTTACCAAAATATAATCCCATCCCCAAATTCTCTTGCAAAAATCAGCACCATGGATGACAGCTCAATCGGCAGAAGAACTTACAATACTAGATATGATAGTAAACGCATGCATGATGTGACTAAAGGTCTAAAATACCAAAAGAAAGGACTGTCAAGTTTTTTGCTATGCAACTTTGAATAACTTTCTTACATCTATTTTGGTAAAATATGAGACGCAAAGTTACTAAAACGTGTCCGTTTGTTTGACACTTAGAGCATAGATTTTTAACGTCTTAAAGTCTATGCTTAGAGCTGTCGGTTCCCATGACGTAAGAAGAACTAAAAGGTTGTTAAAAGTTAAAGTGGCGAAAAAGCGAAAGAAGATTTTATGATCAAGCTTCCATTAATGGAGTTGCAAAGGAGAGTAAACTGCTCTTCCTTACCCTAAAATCTCCGACAAAATCTAATGTGAACTGAAATGACAAATAATTTGTCTACAAAAGTGGACAATTTTGACAGTTGCTCTATTTTAAGTAAATGGGTTTGTTTATACCAATTTTACTTGATAGACATTAAAAGCATGTATGATGTGACTGAAGGTCTAAAAATACCAAAACAAAGGATAATTGTTGCTATTTAGCTTTGAACCCTTTTTACATCTCTTTTGGTTAAATACCAGGCATATAATCACCAAAAAAGACCTGTTTGTCACTTTGGCCCAAACTGCTCTCTCCCTCCCCAAAAGCCAATGTAAACTGAAGTGATAAATTTGTCTACAAAAGTGGACCATTTTGACAGCTGCCCTATTTCAAGCAAATGGGTGTGTTAATACGCATTTTACTTGATATACATTAAAAGCATGTGTGATGTGACTGCTGAAGGTCTGAAAGTACCAAAAGAAAGGATAATTGTTGCTTTATAGCTTTGAACCCTTTTTACATCTCTTTTGGTAAAATAGCAGATGCATAATAACCAAAAAGGTTTGTTTGTCACTTTTTCCCCAAGTAACTTTTACAGATGTACCTATTTCAGTCAATTGAGTGCGTTTGTTGTTCCCAAGCCCATGATTAAAAAAAAAGGAGCCTTCATGTTAATTTCATATCAGGGTGTACCCCGCATAAGTACCCCACCTGCATATGTTAACTGCTCCGACCCCTTTATAAGACCCAAAAGTATTATCACAAGAATTGTTATATTTTCACTTCAATAACAAGACAATTTTTAAATAGTGAAATATACTTCATTCCATGATAGATAAGGTTGCAGAATTCTGCAACTTTTCTGGGACTTAGAAATTTTTTTCCTCTTAGGGTGCCGAATTCGCCAGCCTTGCATTTTTTTGGTGTGTACTACAAAACTATTTTCTTTGCGTTTCAGCACATAACTAAGCATCTGAAAAATTTTGACGGGACATTTTTTTGGAAAAATTTGTTCTGATTTTCATTCCATTTTTTGCCGTTATGTTTTTTCTAACAGCAAAGAAGGGCAAAAAGACCATTTTTAACATCCAATATTTTTAAAATAAAAGTTTTTGATCCTCCAAAAGTTGTTTTAGTGTAATTAGTTTTCAATGAAAATGCATTGATACTGAAGTATTGATTTTTTAAAGAATGTAAATGAATACTACAAAAGCAGAGTTTTTGTGATTTATGGCTTTTTACTTAGTCTTATAAAAGTTGTCCAATCTGCCTATTCAAATTCTGTGCAGTTAAAATGCCATAACTCAGCAACCAAGTAACGGATTTTCATGATTCAAGCATAATTTTTCTTCTTTTCTTACAGGCAACTAACTTTACATTTTCATGGTCATCCCTAATATTATGTTACTGTTATCCGCTCGCCAGTCCGACGACTGGTCCGAAGGCTCGCTAGTCCGACACGTTATAGTCTAAAGCTCGCAGTGAACGTGGCATTCCTTCATCTAGTTATATAAAAAGGAGCTTAGCCTTAGCAGCAGGTTCGTGCTATGACGAATATGAGGTAAAAGTAAGCACCTCAAAGCTTCAGATTTCCAATAGAATTTTTAACCACTAATCATGTGTCACCGTCACTTAAACACCGGTTAATTTGCTAGCCACGACAGGCTGTCGTAGTTAAAAGTCTGATGTCGTTTATCTACGTCTATAAGTCACATTCACCACCTTCCTACGTGAATTCGTCATAATGTAACGCCGTTACGTTGGATCGAATCAACCACCAAGTTTAAAACGAAACAACAAAATAAAATAATCTCTAAAATTTGACAATTTGTATAATAAATAAATAAATAAATAAATAATAAAAATGGGAGAGGTAGATCTAGTGTCTCACTATAGGCCTACTGTCATTACTCGACTGCATTTCTTGAAGATAAGTAACTTTTCATTTTTGCTCTCAGGATTTATTTGTATGTTTTGCATTATATTATAGTTTAATGTAGATTATTTGCTGCCTTTTCTTGTTTTGCTTGTTTTTGTTTGCCTGCTTAAAAGGGGTATATCCCCTTGAAACGTCGTGCCGTTCTATATGTATATCTGAATTTTCGGTGAGTCTTTATTTTGTTCCTATTTTTACTTGTTGTATTTACTTTAGGCCTATATGCACACTTTCTATGATTTAGGCCTATATATTGTGTTATTTTTTCATCACATCAAGTTGGTTTACTTTGTTTTTACCTCCAAAATAAATAAATAAATAAATATAAGAGTATTTCTGAAATAAGTGCCAAAAGTACTAACATACTTCAACAAATAACTAATGTTATACATGTACTTTTACATAACGGGAGTGAAACTTAACATTTTAAATTTTACGATTTTGTTAACATTTAAAGAATCATATAATATTTGGTGCGGCGAAACATTATATATTATGCAGCTGTCTGTGGGACAGAACAGAATCCCAAAATGGCCATGTCCAACGATACGATGTACTTGCAAAATTAATTCATCAATAAAGGTAGTCTTACAATGTGACGACTTGGCGGCGACGGGGACGGGTTGAACCGGACTTGCGACATTCTACTGTGGCTAGCAGTTTGAATCAGCGTTGTCATGATCAGAGACCATATCGATCCTATTTTGAGGTCCAACAAATATGGCTTCAGATAAGGAAGAGGAATGATTGTTGAAATTCTGACTCTTCTTCGTCTTCTAGAAGGAGTTCAAGCCCGGAAACTACCAGTAGTCTTGATATTTGTTGATTTTCGTACGGCCTTCGGCAGCATTCATAGAGTCAAAATGTGTAAAATCCTAGATAAGATTGTCTCAGCCATCAGCAACAGAAGTCTTTGGTATCCAGGCAGGTGTGTACATGGTTGAAACACTTGCTCTTTTTCTATTCATCATACTTTTAGACTACTGTTTCCACCAAGCCATACCGGAGGACAACGCTCGAAATCTTGGATTTACCTAGTCTAGGGGAATTCAAAAATAAACCATAACAGACCTAGGGTTGCAAGCAAACTTCAAAAAGTCCATCTTGGTGCATGGATGGCATCGACAAGCTTTCATGTTAGAAAGGAACTTGCTTGAAAATCTATCAATAACCTGCAAAAGATCTGGAAATCTGACTTACCTCGACACCTTAAAGGTAATATCTTTATGGTTCAGAAGTATGGACCTTGACAAAACAACTGGAAAGACATCTGGATGGATGCTACAGTAAATAACTCAGAGCTGCATAAAATATCAGTTGGAAGGACCAGTTCCAATCATGGAGCTATATGGCGATATTCCAAAAGTTACTTCTAAAATAAGATCTCCGAGATCTCCGAGATCTCCATTTCTTGTCATTACCTCTTGGTCGTCGCAGTGTAAACATAGCCTAAATCATAAATTCACCAAGTGTTAACACAAACATAGCATGAATAAAATTATGTTGCACCAATATGCAAACCATTCGGAACAAAAGGCGTTTTCTGGCATCCACTTATTATTGTTCAATGTTATTTCAACACGGCTTTAAAGTAATGAAGTATGATCTGCTTTGATTTCAAAAATCACATAATAGTAGATTTTAATACAATGATGCAGAACACGTGCATATTTTAAGCATTCTAGTCGTATAACCTGCTGTTTGGTATTCTTGCTTAAAGTTTGAATAAATTATACTTTATTATACTTAAAAGTCAAAATATCTATGGATTTATATATATTTTTAAATTATAGTACACTCGAAATGCGAAAGAGTGAAAAATCACTCGAAATTTTGAGTGAATTTGTTTGAACTCTAATCGAGTGCGTTTTAGCTCTTTCAGAGAGAAAATACTTTGCGGTAATTCACTCTTGTACCAGAGTGACGTTCACTCGCAGGAGAGTGGCTCGAAAACACCGCTCTTTTACGGAGTGAATCAGGAACGTTGATACTCGCGCTGTTGTAACTACGAAAAATCGTCCCCGCTCACTGTACAACATGGCGGTGGTTCAGAGGAAATTGTGCAACTATTTATCAGTGAGTAGATGCCAGACAATAAATACCCAACAGTGACGCTAATCATGCAAAAACTGGATCGATGGAACTTGTCGGTGTAAGCTTACTTAATACATTGACAAGTTTATTGTCTAGCATCTACTCACCGATAAATATTTGCACAATAAAACGACTAGATCATTGAGTGAACTTTCATTATTTTGAAGATGTATTCTTATCCCTCCCAGATCATTTAGAGTGAACTATTCATAATAATAAACGGTTCACTCTTTCCTAGAGTGAATTATTATCACTCTTTCTTGAGAGTGAACTTCACTCTAAAAGATTGGTCACTCATATGGCTCTTTCTAAGAGTGAAATTTCACTCTTTTAGAGTGGTTTTTCACTCTTTCACAATAAGAGTGTATCATGTTGTTGTTTTTTATTCTGGTGAACGAGGACGAGATTTGGTTAAGAAAAATTACCTAATTAGAATATAAGAATGCTTATTAAAATTATAAGAGTACTTATAAAAATACTTTACTATACAAAATATGACTTATATCATTAATTTGCACAAGGCCGCCATTTTGGCTGTCAAGAACTTTGTCACTAACTTTTCATTTATTTACGAACTGTCATGAATTGAATAGTATCGAGCCTCAAGGAAAGGAACCCATTCAAGGTGATTCCTTTGTTATCAACATCCGGGTTCTTCTTCAATGTCTGTCTCATGCTCAGATTTCCCGAGGGAGGATGGTTCATGAACTAATCAGGAAGGAGGTATGCAGGTATAATGGACTTTGATTCAGTGATACAGGAAAAGTGAATGTTTCACATTTCAAGTCTTGAATTCATGGTGTCTTGTATTTTATTTTTCATTTTGTAATAGTGCAATTTTTTTTAGATTACTGTATTATAAACAAATGTCATAGGTATTCACGGATTTACCACATTTTTGAATAATGACGTTAACTAGTGAAATCATGTAATATTAGAAAACCTTATTATTTACATTACATTTGAAATACTTTTACTTGAATTCTGCAATAGTTGATTCATTTTGTATGATTAATGTTGAGCCTTTAAACATAACCATAATCAGAGATGTTAAAGTAATCACTTCAAGTTATTACAGATATTGACAACTCCATTAGCGATACAAAGGTAATTATAGCATAAAAAGATAATGTTGTCTTTTTTCAACTCGTCCTTTTACATGCCTCTAAGGATGTCCATGTACATATTGTATGCTTTTTCTCCCATGAGAAGTATATCATTAGAACATTTTAATACTATATAATATCCCTTGTGTATTATCATCTTAAATGGCAGCGGCTGTTTCGGGCGGCTGATAAAACATCAGCTTTTCCATTCACTGATTTTGTCACATATGTTGATAAAAGTAAGATTAGATGTAGCTCTTATGAATTGCACTATGTGTCTCTAGACAAGGCTACATCGACATCCAATTCTGTATGCCTAGCCTTTATTGAAGTCTAGAACAAAGAATAATGCAACCTTTTTATTAAAGAATACTATGTTTAATATTAGGACAGTGTATTTTTAGTAAGTATATTTCACTTTTTTCTATAGCCATGATAGCAGTAGAAGACGGCTTAATGTAAATGTATGCAACGGAAAAATCCCTCAAGATCAAGAAATGTAAATGACTTGTTTTGAGGCAATCTTTAGTAGCTTTCTATTTATCATTACTATTTCAACAAGGTTTTAAAGCTATGAAGTATAATCTGCTTTGATTTCAAAAATCACATCATGCAAAGAATCCATTTTTCGCTGTCAACAACTTTGATCAAAAATGTTCATTGATTTACGACATACTACACGAAGCGATGCTTGCGTATTGAGCTGCAAGGAGAGGAAAGACTTCTTTATTACTACGATTCGGGTTCTTTTTTGATGATCTAACACTTAGATATTTCGAAGGAGGATTGTTTATGAACTAATCAAAAAGACTGTATGCGGGAACAATGGATTTTAATACAAAGATGCGGAACACGTGAATATTTTAGGCATTCTACTCTTATATCCTGCTGTTTGGTATTCTTGCTCAAGACACCAGACTTTCTTTTTTTAATGAGTTTGATTTAAAATTGGAATAAAATGGCCTTATCCTATATTCGTAAAAGTCAAAATATCTATGGATTTATATATATTTTGAAATTATAGTATTATCATGTTGTTGTTTTCAACTCTAGTGAACGAGGAGGAGATTTTGTTAAGGTATAAATTACCTGATTAGAATATACGAATGTTTATTAGAATATAAGAATACCCGTGAAGAATATTTAGTCTTTACCATATAAAATATGACTTATATCATTACTTTGTAGAAGGCCGCCATTTTGGCTGCCAAGAACTTTGTCACTAACTTTTCATTTATTTACGAACTGTCATGAAATGAAGAGCATTTAACCTCAAGGAAAGGAATCCATTCAAGGTGATTCCTTTGTTATCAACATCCGGGTTCTTCTTCAATGTCTGTCTCATGCTCAGATTTCCCGAGGGAGGATGGTTCATGAACTAATCAGGAAGGAGGTATGCAGGTATAATGGACTTTGATTCAGTGATACAGGAAAAGTGAATATATCACATTTTCAGTCTTGAATGCATGATGTCTTGTATTTTATTTTTCATTTTGTAATAGTCCACATTTTTTTAAATTTGCTGTAAATTATAAACAAATGTCATGGGTATTTACGGATTTACCAAATTTTTGAATAATGACGTTCACTAGTGATATCATATAATATTAAAATATCTTATTATTGATATTATATTAAAAATACTTTTACTTGAATTCTGCAATGGGTGATTTCATTTGTATGATTAATGTTCTGCCTTCAAACATAACCATAATCAGAGATGTTTAAGTAATCACTTCATGTTATTACAGATATTGACAACTCCATTAACGATGCAAAGGTCACTATAGCATAAAAAGACGATGTTGTCTTTTTCCAACTCATCCTTTTTCATATCTCTAAGGGTATCCATGTACATACTATATGCTTTTTCTCCCATGAGAAGTATATCATTAGAACATTTTAATACTATATAATGTCCCTTGTGTTTTATCATCTTAAATGGCAGCGGCTGTTTCGGGCGGCTGATAATACATCAGCTTTTCCATTCACTGATTTTGTCACATACGTTGATAAAAGTAAGACTAGATGTAGCTCTTATGAATTGCACTTTGTGTCTCAAGACTTAGCTACATCGACACCCAGTCATGTGTGCCTAGCCTTTCCTTTAAGTATAGAATAAAGATTGCCAATTCAACCTTTTAGATTTATTAAAGAATACTATATTTAATATTAGGACAGTGTATTATTTATAAGTACATTTTCACTTTTTTCCATGGCAGTAGAAGAGTGCTTTATGTAAACGTATATATATATGCAACGTAAAAATCCCTCAAGATCAAGAAATGTTACTTTTGACTTGTTTTGAGGCAATCCTTAGTAGCTTTCTACTTTATATTTCATATATTCTTGATTTGCATAAAAATACATACAAAATAATAACCAAAACATGCAAAAGACAATTTATGGGGGGAAATATCGGAAGGCCAATGATGCCTGTGAAAACTCCTTCCCTTAAAACAAAAATGTTACAAACATATGACTTAACAGGGGAAAATATGATAGCTTGAATTTTCAAACCAACATGAACAAAACTTTCCTGTGTGAAAATATATATTTCTGTAATGCAGATATACTGTGCCAAGTAATAAACTAATGTACTGAAATAATCTAGTATTTAGAGTAACAGCATTTTATTAACCATTTCAGGGTTGTTGAACTTCTCATGGTCAGTGACATAGGCACTTTCTTGAGCAAACATATTTGATGGGTATCTAATAATAATTAGCAACTAAAAATGTGATGGATTTGATTTGGAAAGATGGGAAAGTACACATTCTTATTATGTCGTCATTTAGAAAGTAAATTCAATTTATGATTGCCAATTTTGCAAAGGTCCAATTTTGAGTTTTTAAGCTTTCCCTTGTTGTCTTTGCAACATAATTATCAAACATATTGAATAAACAAGCAAACGTGAAATACTATTTAATTATCTTTTCGTTGACTGCTAAGGGGAAGGGAAATGATTATACCAACTCTAATAGAACCGCAACATATCAGCAAATATTTTCGGACAATATTGTTTTATTCGATACATTTACTATACATGTTTTATTTTGATTAGGTTTATTGACATTTATATTAACCATTTAATCATTCCCCATTAGCTAATCTCTTATGACCAATAAAATGGTATAAAACGGTGATTAAAAATGTTTGTCCATCGACTCTCAATATAAAGATAACTTAACTTAACTCAACTTGAAAGTTTAAAAGTAGGGTGTGTCTATTGCATTGGTCACTGCTTTACCTGGTTACGAGAAATATATCACAATCCTCAAGATACAAAATTAAGGAACAATTCTCCTATACGTTAAAGGCCATTTCAAAAGAAACTTGAATATTACGGAACTGTATGATCACATCGTATAATCCAAATATGTAGAGATGAACCCATCAAAAGTGCTCAAACAAATAAGGAGCATAAAAAAAATTACCTTGCGACTACTGAAGTGTATTTGTTACTCGTTGGACATTGTACTTTATTTTGTTGGAAACTTCCTCCATTCTATATAATGTGCTTCCGAAGAGCAGGAGCCTTCGTGGCTCGTACAAAACAGGCCAGTAGCCAATGTAGTCTCCAGTAGTCTCAAGTTCAATTATTTTAATCAGATCATATAATAGAGTCAAAGCTATAGCAATGAGAAATCTTGAGAAATATCTTTTCTCTCAAAATGTAATTTCATTAAAGCAATACTACTAGATTTTGATCAAAAATGATTTATAGTCAAAACATCATAATATGAAGGAATGTAACTATTTAAAAGCATTTTCAAGTGTATTTTGTCAAAAAATTGTTTTGCCACTGAAAAATAATAAAAAAGGACATGCATGCTTTCCTATACTAATACATGTTGAATTAAATTCGGGATACCGAATTTAATTCAACAAATGGCCATAACAGAAAAAGTAAGCATCTTTGAGCCAAATCGTTTGGAGGGTATTTATATATACCAAAAACAAACCCAATAAGCCCCAAAAATCAAAAGTCATGGGTGATAGGGAGTGCTTTAACACTTTATAGTATTGCCTTAATTTGTATGACGATATATAGCTCTTAATTTATATTCATTTGTCAGTACACACGGGAGTTCGTAATACTAAATTGATGAAACTGGTTTCCCAATCAAGTTAGATGGGAATATATATTTAGACTTCGCTCCAGGTAAGACGAGCACACATGTAAATATAATAAGACCTCTGTGAGAGATATGGAAATTATTAAGCAAGCTCATCTTTGCATTACATGTAAATTATTGAATGCAAACCGAAGTATGTTGTCCCATGCGGATTTTTGTAAGGGTACTGCCATATTATTGCGATTTAAAAAGAAGATAATAACTATTAAAGTCGCGTGAAGAAAACTTTTGCTTTACGCGTCTTATTATGGAATATAGAAAGTCAGGTTGATACAGTTAAACCTATGTCTTAATTTAAGAGATAACTTAGGTTACGGTTCGCTACAGGCTGAAGCAAAGTTTGCAGCTATCATGAAACCCTGTTTGAAGTAGTGTACACAATGTATGAATGTTATTCTATTTACCAAAAGCATTTCGCTATAAATCAATAATGACATTAATTAGAATATTCAATCAAACATTCAACGTAATTCTTAACTTACTATTGGAACAGGTGATATTCAATTTACTCACATTTAACTTTGTTCTAAAATAGTTAAATTTGAGAAAATAGTTTAGACGTTGCGATAAAAATAAATACAATCATACGTTATTATGATGTTTGCTTTTGTATTAGAATATTAGTGGATTCAATTTGCTTTTTGCTATGTTGATCGAAAATAATCTTTTTTTGTTACTATTGAATATATTTAAGAGATAAGGTTTTAGCTTTTTTCGTTTCTATACCTAATATATGAATTTGATAAATGTGATGACTCACCCCGAAAAGGGGGAATTTGCGACAGAACACCTTTCAAGAAACTGGTGAAAACAGGCGGCAAAAAAGAAGAAATTAATAAGAATTTTCAGCATATTTTCTGTTATATATTTGAACGCCTTGATCAATTTCAACATGTAAGGTGTCATTTTAAAGCTTAGACAATGCTGTAACAGATGAAATGATAAAATCAAAATTGATATCATCTTCAAAGTCCTCCCTTTCGGGGATGAGCCATCACGAATAATTTGCCGAGGTTTTTTTTTGAGCATGTTAAGTCTTAAGAAATGGCATTACTGTAAATGAAAATGGCAATAATTTGTACATCATTCATCATGATAGTTTGTGCTTGTGTTTTCATACAACGAGAATAACGTTAGGAAATAGGTCGTTTTTAAAATTAGGTTTATTTTTAGTGGCGATTTTTATCAGTGGATTTTTATACAATTTCTTGGGCTGTAATGCATATGTTGTCAAGTAGTATTTCATGACAAGCGACATCTCTATCCAATAATAAAAAGAAGATAGACATGATTTGAAGAGATGGGAAAGTACACATTCTTCTTCTGTTATTTTGTCATCAAGATTTTATTTCAGATTACCAATATTTTGTCAGGCATATAAGTAAAGGAGTAATAAATGGATCCACAATTTGCAATCACAAACACCGGGAGAATTTGAAACTTAATTTTTGAACACTTTTGTGAATAAATATTTGCACCAGATCCCACATACCTCTATTGAAAACCCCAATGTTAATATACTATATGCAATGTTGCACAGTACAGTAACAGATAATTTCCGACGAAATGATCAGAAAGTCGTGATTTTAGGTTATTGGATATTTGAAATCGTCATATTTTAAGCTTTGAAATAATATATAAGATTTGATCATACTTTCCCTTTTCTTTTTCTATAAAGAGACAAATTCTTGTTGAACATCTAGAATATGTATGGATGCTATTTCCATCAACACGCGCACATTGAACCTACCCAATGTTTACTTTAGTAGCTGTTCAAAATGTTCTGAACATTAAAAGCCAAACCATACTCAAAGTTGTCTTTATTTTCCTGCCAAACTGGTGTCTATGATTTGGTTCGTGCTTCCTAAAAGTCTGTTGAAAGCTATCCCTCTCAACTTAATAGATTAGATTAAGCTTGACATATATATTGTCATGATTGTCTCGGAAACATTGCTCAAACTCAATCACATTAAGACCTCTATACTTAGACCCGGTATTGTATGAGTGATATGTATAGTTACAACTCTGGTAAGGTAACCTAGATTAAAATGATCTGAAGTGAATAATACATCACAGTAATTATTTCTGTCTCGTATACTCGGCGATAACTCAATTATGAATGATTTCAATTTTAGGATCAAACATGACTGTCTGCCACTGTGCATTATCGCCACTAGTTAGCCATCTTCTTTTGAAGGTACGCTCGTATCAATTACCTGAAAAAGAAATTCCGTGATTGCAAAATTGTCGGCATACATTTGGCTTGGAAAAACAAGAAGTACACGTTCACACGATTTTTTCACAAGTTATAATTTACCTCATTAGAATATAAAGATGCTTATTAGAATATAAGAGTACTTATAAGAATACTTTACCATACAGAATATGACTTATATAATTACTTTGCACAAGGCCGCCATTTTGGCTGTCAAGAACTTTGTCACTAATTTTTCATTTATTTACGAACTGTCATGAAATGAAGAGTGTTGAGCCTCGAGGAAAGGAACCCATTCAAGGTGATTCCTTTGTTATTAACATCCGAATATGACAAAATGTGTGCATATTTCTATTACAGTTTTTCAAAATTTGGACTGGCGAGTTGTTTTCAAAATTCGGACTAGCGAGCCTATTTCAGAATTCGGACTAGCGAGCCTATTTTGAAATTCGGACTAGCGAGCCTATTTTTTAATTCAAACTAGCGAGCTGTTATTTAAATTCGGACTGGCGAGCCGTTTTTGATATTCGGACAAGCGAGTTGCTTTCAGAATTCGGACTAGCGAGCCTATTTAGAAATTCGGACTAGCGAGTCTATTTTGAAATTCGGACTAGCGAGGTGTTATTAAAATTCGGACTGGCGAGCCGTTTTTAACATTCGGACTAGCGAGTTGCTTTTAGAATTCGGACTTACGAGCCTATTTTCATATTCGGACTAGCGAACCTTCGGACTAGCGAGCTGTATTTCCGGACTAGCGAGCCTTTTTCAAGGTTATATTTTCCCCATTGAATAACGTTTCGGACTAGCGAGCCTTCGGACTAGCGAGCTTTCGGACTAACGAGTCGTCGGACTGGCGAGCGGACCCCCCGCTAGTTAGCCACCCTCTTTTGAAAGTACGCTCGTATCAATTACCTGAAAAAGAAATTGCGTGATTGCAAAATTGTCGGCATACATTTGGCTTGGAAATACAAAAAGTACACGTTCGCATAATTTTAGTCCAAAATTCATCACATGATATTGACTTGAATGAAAAACCCGATATAAATGATAGCTTTAAGTTTTAAAGAAAAATATATAAAATGTTTTCAGTTGGTCTTGGCAGAAATATTTAAGACTTGCCAAGTTTATTTGAATGGTGCTCTGGCATAATGAGCGGAAAGTTGCGATTGAAGATTTTGAATAAATGGCTGCTAAAGTGAAAATATGCTGAAAAGATCAAATTTCGTTTTTTGACATAAAACAAATAAATGCATTAGTGTTAACCAATATTAGGCGTTTTGAAGGTCAATTACGCCGGGAAGTGTAACTATTTACGGGTAATTGATCGCGTTTTGCTATTTTACACTATTAGTAAACAGTAACTTTAAAATCGATTTGCGACAATTTTTTACTGCCAGATTTTGAGTGGACTGCCTTGTATTTTAATCTCTAAATGAAAATTGTAGAAAGAGAGTATGACATATTATGTATCATTCGAAAGCTGAGATTATAGAGAAATAAATAATTATGCCATAAACTCAATTTTGAAAATCGCGACTTTCCGCTCATTTTACCAGAGCACCACACATTTGGTGTTAAAAGGATTAACAAATTACAAAAAAAAAGCTAAATTGGCTTTTTTGGTATTCATTATTTTTCATATATAATTTGATTCATAACTTCTTTACCAATCTATCTTTAAAATTCTAAAATCAAACGAAACGCATCATTTGAAACCGTCATTTTTACCATCAACAGCCTCGATACAAATAATGTTCATTGATTTACAACATGTCACAAAGCAAAGAGTATTGCGTCTCAGTGAAGGGAAACTATCTAAGATGAGTTCTTTGTTATCAAGATCCGGGTTCTTCTTCAGTGTCTGTCTCATGCTGAGATTTCCCGAGGGAAGATGGTTCGTGAACTCATCAGGAAGGGGGTATGCGGGTATTTTGACATAATGATACTGGAGCAATAAATGTCGTAAGCGTTACAATATGGAAAGCTGCCGTTTGTGATTTATGCTGTCTGCTTATCATTCAACAATAAAGTGTATGTCGCTTACTTGAGAAACTTTCATAACAATTGAAAATATTAATTAATGTCCTGATGCAAAAAGAAAGTACTCTGTATGTGTGGTTGACGCTTATGTTTTTCGGTAAAAAGGGGGTTGTCAAAAAAATTAGGCCTGAATGTGGAGGGCCTGATATTTGTTGGCGCTATTTTGTATTACCAAGCGATTAGTATATGGTGC
>JXSR01S073250.1:117315-139912 GCA_000969725.1 Ophiothrix spiculata
TTGGGTAATGGTGCACGTTTTACCCAACTTTGTGTCAAATTTTACCCAACATTGTGCAAAATTTAACCCAACCTGCCGACCAAGTTCCCTTTTTAACACAACTTTTTTTTAGAGTGTAGTTGGTTGCAGAATACCGTCATATTCTCCTCATTTCAAGTTCTGCATTCCTTTAGCTGGAAGTTTAATCTCACAAATTAAGCCAAAGTAGATTTAAAGGTCTTTCTTAAAAATCTTCATATCTTTGGACTGGAGTGGTAAATTTGAACAGGACAAAAAGCATGTTGTAGAGTAATTACTTCACTTTTTAAAAACATATATTTCTATGATTTAATCTTTTGACAACTATTTTTGATATTTTTTTTATTTGCTCGTTGCATTAATATTGGGACAGCTGTAGTTATAAAGATATCATGAAATCAATTATGGTACCATTTTTGCATGAAATTCTATACTTACACCTTATATGACATTTGTTCCACCCTGTATATCCACTTGTTTGTGGTTTGTCGATGATCCATACAACCATAGATTTATAATGATACATAATTTACTGGGACTTTAACACAGGGAAAGAAATGCTATGCGTAAAAAGGAAGGACATGCAAATTCCACTCAACTTCAGTGTATAACGCAGATTCGTCCCAACTCATAACACAACTTTTAATTGATTCTGACTAGTAAAGACCACAATAAATACTACCTGATTCTATTTTCCCATTCAATATATACTTACAAAACGTTTCGCTTATAAATGGTGTGACTTCTCCTCTTAATCAATGATCCCATTTAACGCAATAAATTTAACCAATGAGTATTCGGACCTCGTTCGGGAACGCTAAAGTGGCCCTCACCTATATGTTTCCAAGGAATTTGTATGTACAAGTTGTGTAGGGCAAACTCATCCTTATTGATCTCAAATGCTATGGAAAAGAAAAACTTCCAAAGAATACAAATAATACAAAAATAAACTCATCCCTGTCGACCTCTAATCCTATGATGAATACAACTTTACTTAATATGCATTTACAATATGGAGGCAAATAGAGTATAATCACTTCCAAAAGGGTGGGACAGGGAGGGTTTTGAGATAAAATTATGGATCAGACATCTCATATTTGTCTCTAGATCGATATATTGGAAGCCGATGCACCCAAAAACCAAAGAAACGTAGACGAGGCGATATGACATGCCAAATGAAGAACAAGAAACCCAGCTTCCAAAACACCTTATTGTCAAATAGTGCATCACTAAAGCAACTTTCCTTACCTACTTTTGTTACGAAATGACAGAGCCATATAGGCTAGTATACTTGTTAAAATAAACTGAATGAATGACAATAAAATGAATCCAGTTGACTCTTATTCTCATTTTGTCCATTTCATAAATATTTGACATACTTCAAACTTGCTACATGGTTAAGAGTCATCATTTCCTGACTTATTCAACCTAAAGTCCCGGAAAATACCATAGTGACGTCATATGAAGATCAATGGTGTGTTTTTTGTACCTATCATTGGTAGCAAGTATTTGATCAGGGACATATTTCACTAACATTATTTAATGCGATGAATGCAAAACCTGTCGCAAATAAACAAAAAATTCGTTTGCGATCACTTTTCCATTTCACTAACATCTTTTAATTTAATTTTTATCTCCATGGACGAGCCTATCGCAAATTTTGCAATGATCTTGTCCAAATATGGCGCAAAATGAAATCACGTGATATCAAGAATTTGCGATGACTTCCATTTGCGATGTTGTCTTTGCGGATGCTCAAAAGTACTCGCAAGATATTAATCGCAAACAAAATCATCGCAAATGGTTTCCGATGATTTTGTCATCGCAAATTTAAGTCAAATCGGTTTTGGGAAATCCATCGCAAATTTGCGATGATCTCTCGCATTTGCGATGAAGTTTGGCATTTGTGATGGATTAAGATGTTAGTGCAATAGGCCCCAGGAGAATAGGCGTTAATTAAAAAGCAACATTTATAGAAAGTACATGTACATTTTTTTAAAAATTTAACAAAATACATTCAGAACAAAAAATTAAAAAATATTGACAACTTACGATGACACTAAACAAAATAAATTCAATTACAAGATACAATATCAAAAAAATAGGGAAAACAAAATCCAATATTATCCATTATTATGCTTTGAAGGATCCAAGTGTTGCAAAACTTGGATCCTGAGCATAATAATGTAATGATAAAATTGAATGATTTTCGTCCCATATTTATTGGTATCGCTATGAGTTTCAAACTCTTGGGCTCGACCAATAAATATGGGCTCAGTCTATCCATTGTATATCCAATAGAAAAACAAAATATTCGCCCTCTCCTTGACTATCGAATTATTGCGAGAAAGCTACATCCTTTAAAAGTGGTACAATCAAACAATTCTATGTCTGAAAACTTAAATTGTTTGTGTAAGAAAAGATGCAGTTACTTATAAAAGCAAAATATTGACACAAGTGCTCTATCACACCCACACTTACCTCGGATCCAATATCGTGATGCGGACATTGACAGGGCAACTTGGGGTATATCATGCACTTGATACTTATTTTCACCCGACTCTCAATACTCAAGTGGTTTTGACGACTCACTAGATCGACATGGAATCATGGTATAAAATTGACTCGTCCATCTTACTATCTTATTTTGATTTTGATTTACGTATGTTTTCAATATTTGCCTAGTTTAGTGTATACTTCTTTTTATGTCGTGTAGGAGACGCAGCATGCAACATCCGATAGTTCTCTACTCCGATGTCTACCCCCTTGACCAACACATTTATTTAAACAAGTTCAACTCCCCCCCCCCCCATCTTGTTTTCATTTTTGAGAAGCTTCATGAAAACCCATTTTATAATTTTTCTTAAAAAGAATATAACCAAATTGTGTTTCTATTTTTTCTTATTTTTTTAATATCAAAAGTATGCTTGTTTATTTGTAAAGATAATTATTATTATTTACAGCAAAAAGAAGCATGATGAACATGATGACGTCAATAAAAACGTTTTGTTAGATGTAACAATTGATGATTTTGAAAATTGAACAGTTTAGATCAAGAAACACTACTATTTATTTTTTATGCCCACGGGGACACACAGATTCAAAGTATAAATAATTGTTTCTTGTACTTCAAATATATGCAAGTTTTAACTAAAATGGTTATGAATTTAATGGCGTTGTCACACATTGCCGTATAGAGCCACACCGTACGAATAACGTACACTATTTCAGTTACTAATATCGATTACCACACCAGTGAACGTTATTCCTACGTCATTTGTTCGTTTCGTGATTTGTGACAGAGCCCTAAATTAGTAGTTGGGAGAACGTCACTGACAATTGAAACTGTTGATAACTGTAACTTTTGCCTCTAAACCTTAAAATTGTTTAGTTTGATGCTTTTTCGCAAAATATGGTTTAAAATGACATCTTTATAAGTGTGTCTTATCCTTATAAGCAGTTTTATCAAAAAACATAAAAGCAGGTCGTAAAAAACTCTATATGGTTTTTAATAAGTGACTTGTGCCTGGTGACATTCTTTTATGACATTGATTCATTGCGCAATTACCAAGTTGCCACTGGTAGTCATGTTCTGTTAAGCATGTAATCAATTCCATAATTCATTGGTATGACATGTTCATTTTCTGGCTTAATAGATTAAACGAGATTATACGTTAGTGCTCACAAAAAACAAATCTTTTAAAAATATTTTCCGCTCTTTTTCAAAATTAACTAGCATTTTATTTGATAGAAAATACTGTTTTCGTTGTTTTTATTTACAAAAAGAATTAGACCATTTCTATTCTTGCCTAAATGTATACTACAGTTCTACAGCAGCCACTATCATGGCTATATAAAGTGTGAGTATCTTCTTAAAAAGGTTACATGGCAACGTCCGCGTTGCAAATGCAAAAATCGGGTATCATTTTTCAGATCCAAAAAAACTTTTCAGGGTCACAAAACCAAAGTTAGACATGATCGTACGATATCTGGACATAAGTCTGTTTATTAGATGGTATTCTAGTATTATCAGTTCAAACGTATGCTGAAGACATACATGTTTCAACACCCTAATGCATTTTCATGAGCAGACATCTAGTCATTTGAACGTTGTTGTAAAAATTTGCGCCTTTCTGACTTTTATCTGTATTTAACTGGTTTTTATATCTCATTGTTGCCTGGTTTTTAATATATGACCAGCTGCTGGCACACTGGTTTTTAACCGACTTTTTGACAAATATTTGTGCTTTTTAGACATTTTTGGTATATCATATCGTTGCGTGTAATGTAGTTTTAAGCTTTGTGATATATTCTGTATGAATTTGTGTATAATTTTCATGAATTTGTATGTAAATTAAGGCCTATTGATACTTTGTTGTTGTATGCGCTTAGGGATTTTCGTATCAGGCGCTCTTATAAATACAGTGTATTATTATTATTAGAGAGAAATACATCACTTGAGGACTTAAGTCTGAGTGCTGTTTTGAACTAATAACACGATGATAAATGCTATTGCTGTGCATTATAAAGAGTCTTACAGCACCTCATTATAGGCAATTACTGGTAAAAGTGTGAAATAAAATGTTTATAAATTGTGACAGTATGTTATGATCATCATTGTACGAAGACCCAGAGAGGACATGTTAAAAAATTTCACATACGTGCTTGATAAATATTACGTACGTTCGTAATAATTAATACGTACGTAATTATTACGTGATAATTATCTCGTACGTGATAATTATTACGTACATATATAATATTATCACGTATGTACGTGATAATTTTCTACCATGTTCGTTCTACTTTGGAGTATTAGCACCTACGTACGGATTAATTATCAAGTACTTACGTGATCTTTTACCATGCCCTCTCTGTGTCCTGTGTCTTCGTACCATTGCACATCTAGCATGCTTTATAACTACCCGTTAAAGCTGTAACAATTACTCGCAAGATTTTAAGACTTCTTTCTGGCACACGTGACTTATTTAATTAGATCTCGCTGCAAAGACGTACAATTATTTCGTTTATCACAAAAGCAGCTAAATAAAATGAGACCGTCCATCTCAAAATGTAAATGAGGTAAATACAGCGTCTTTCCATTCTTGTTTCTAATATATATTTGCAAAGACCATGCTATAAGGATTAACCCTCGTCTACCCAGGGGGAGGTTGTTCCCCCTAAGGTTTTTTCCCTGCTGCATAAAAACGCAAAAGCAACCGACCCCAGGTATTTGGGTAATCTCTTTTACATCCTTTGCGGTCATTTTGATGAAAACATTATGGGGGTACCACCTAAGGTGGGGTAAGGCGTCAAAGTTGGGGGGGGGGGGGGGGGGGGGGGTGGTGAAATCCCGGAAAATTTTAAGTCGCCATTTTGAAAATGATATGCATGCTATGAAGCTGAAACTTGTAGGGCATGTTAGAATTATCATTTCCCTTCTCATACTCGATGAAAATCGGTCATTTAGAACTTTTATAGCAAAATTTTGATTTGGTGGCCATTTTTGCCAAAATCCCAATTGAACCGAGATTAACGCGTTTAAAGAACAGTATGTCCTTTATTTTCTGTTGAGTGTCCTCAAAATATACAGATATATTTCATATTTTCGTTTTCTTTAAATTAAGCTTTGCTGGTGTTTTGAAGTATGCACAAGGATTGTGAATCTGCAAATTACGACCTTCACATGTATTTTCACCTGTTGCGCAAAATTAAGTTTGCTGCATTTATGGCTCATTTGGGATGGAGGTCACAAATTAAAAAAAAAAAGAAATCAAAAATTAATTTCAGTAGCAATTTTCGCAGTGTTCAAATTACATAATGACTTCATATATTTCATGAATATAGTTAGTTAATAACCTCAAAAATTTTGTTTAAATATTTTTCATTAGAATTACGGCTAATGTACATTTACGGTTACAAACTAACCACACCATTCCCTGTGGTATTTAGTGAATATCGACTAACCAATATATTAATTGATCAATATTTATTCTATTTTTATATAAATGTACTCCATTAAAACATTGACGTGATGGCATATTTAATCATTTAGTCATTTTGTCAGTTCAAATGTTCTGTCAGTGCATAACAATGCATTTTGTAATCTGTAGTAAAATATTTTGTTAACCCATTACTTATTTTATTCACTGGAGTCAATAAGTATAGATAATCCCCACTTGAGAAATTGCAATCCTTGACAGTCCTTTTGTGTTTGCATGATATAAAGCACAACTAAAAATCTCTGGGCGTTATGCTTTTCGTCGAAGACGATAGCCTATCCTATACTTTGATTGACAGGCCTCTTTTGTGAGGTAAAATTAATTCGATACTTCTTTTGTCATTAACGATTTAGTTAACAAAATCTTTTGTCCTTTTATGAGATAACGGACAGAACATTTGAACTAGCTAACTGTCTCTATTAGACTCCCGGATTTAAATGATTTATAAAATTTAAGTATCTTTTGATTCTCGTTCCATACATTATATTCCACGGGTTTTTCTTAACTTCTTATTAGGCTCATTCCAGTGAAAATGTAACTTTTTTGACTTCAGCTTTTTCATTCGACTACATAAGCAGGTTTGTCAGTCACACGTTTGTTACTTGTACTTTTCTAATCAGAAATTGTTAAAATTTTCTATCCGTGCATGAATGAGCACACGTTTTAATTCAAAAATGTCACAAACGTTACCAAACAAAATATTGCATTAATAGAAATCCTGACGATAGAATTTCCTCCTATTTTATGTAATATTTGTAGATATGTTTTCCATCATCTGTGAAAAGCGCAACAGAAAATTCGCTAACATGTCAGGGAATTTTCATTTTGAAGTCATTTGGAGCACAAAAAAAAATTCCGTGCGATTAGTTTAATCTTTGAGCACCAACATGGTTTGATCCCACCAGTGAACACCATTACCAACAACAAACTCGTGGATATAATGTTTATTCTATGTTCTGTGGCTATTTAAAAATGAATTTTTTTCAATTTTTCAGTCACAAACGTTACTTTGAAATCGCCCATTGTCTTGTTAGATTATATCAATAAATAAGGTTTACCATACTCCGCTATGAATTGCCATTTTAACATTCTCTAAAAGTATATTGCTAGGGAAATAAGGATCAAAGATGATAAATAAATCTCCTATAAGTAATCTTAAAACAAAAGGTAAATGTGTGTACACAATTTTTATATTATTCTATAGAAACATGATATCAGCTAAAAGTAAAAACTGTTTTGTTGCTTTTGAACCAAGATATATCCTTATCTACTTAATAAATAGTTCGTTTATTTAATCTGTTAACTCATTATCAAATACTTTTCTGATAACTAACTTGGAATTTAAGGAATCAAAGAAACGCTGCTTATCTCTATCACAAGCTTTAAGTACAAATGATTATGACAAAAATATATTCATTCTTATGATTTCTGAACATCAGTAGCATAGTTAATAGATTAATGAACTCGTTTTCTCAAATATACTAAGCCCTTAATGACTCGATTTATTACAGTGATATTAACTAGAGACAGTAATAAACATTCGGCTTCTTTTTGCTGTAATTAACTAACATGTTTTATGGTTTTAGTAGTCACGTATAAATATCATTGGCATTTAATTATAGATGCCAATCTGGTAAGTGGAGGTACTTTTACGTATCAAATTATAAACATAAAATGTGCGTGAACATCAAAAATACCAATCTATTATCAGTGTTGCAAAACTTGCAAAACTGCTAATTAGAAAATAAAAGGTATTTCTCGAATAAGCTTCATTTTTATTTTATTAGAATATAGCAATCAGCTCCTTTTCCGTAAATTACTTGATCGTTAATATTGTTCAGAGAGAAAATTCTGTATAAACTGGAAAAAATCTGTGATAGTATCATAATTTTTTCAAACCTGTCAAAACTTTTAATTTCAATTATGTTGTTTTGTATGAATCAAAAGAAATAGTTTTAGAATGCGTGACTTGCTAAGACATAAACCAATAAATTTTATAAATTCTTTCTTTCGTTCGACGCATTTGAATTTTACAAGATCCCTTCCCATGAACTTAACAATCATGATTTGGATTATAAAACTGTGTGTATATAGAAACATTTATCAGGGTTCTTGATAACACTTGATAAAATCAATTATGTTGTACGTTTCATCAATTAGACTGAATTGCTCGCTGGTTTTATTAACGTGTTCTTATGTTTAAGGATCGTATTGAAATGCGGTTGTGTTGATTGCGATTAAACTTGCACCGTGATGAAATTTATCATGTTGTCAGACAAATGAAACTACACCCATTAGTTAGGTGCTCTAAAATGTATGTGGTATCTTAAATATTTTTATTTTTTACACGTGTGCATTATACAAAACCGAAATCGATAATTATTCTCAAAGGGCTCTTGGTGCACCGGCTGACCATTATTATTACTCTGTCATTATAAAAGCACTGCAACCATTTTACTGCAAACCTGATAATGACTACTGTACCGACGTCGATTTGGCGCTAAATCTATCAGCCCTAGATTGTAACATCTTTCCAATGGTTCTGAATGCGCACAGGTCGACGGAGTAAGTTAGATTATATATCTTGCTTAGCCAAGGACACAAACGCCAACGTAGACGCTAAAGCTAAACAATTTTTGTTTACATCGGTTGGTCCGTGACGGACACATGCCATTAGATCCATGATGAACTCATGGTCTCTTCCAAGCTCATACAAAAGTACCAACCTGGATAGCCAGAAATGGCTAATCTATGCATGCTGGCCAATGCATCTTTGAAAAGATGCCGAAAATAGAAAAGATAGCAAGAAAAAGTGAAAGAGAAAGATGGCCACTCCCAACACAATTGTACAATTTACTCTTAGCCCTTACTTCGTGAGAAAAGAAATCAGGAATTCTAATCTCATGCCCCGATGCAAAGGCTGATTTTTAACTTGTTAGCGTCGTGGTAGCGTCTAAAATCAAAGATGCTACACTCTTAGAAAGCAATATGAGCTTATCCTTTAAGGATCAAAGTGATCCCAAGAAAAGGATCAAAATGCTTGATCCGAAAAAAGGATCAAATATTTCTTATAAAAAGATCTGCCTAAAAATATATCACTGGAGTGACCCTAGCAGGGCTTGAAACCACACCGCCGGCACGTATCAGTGACCATAACTACGAGACCATCGCTCTAACCACTTGGCCACTGCGAGGCAGTTATCATGCGGGGTGTAATTATCGTATTTATATCATTATTGACAACACCTGCTATGTAGCGTACACAGAGTATACGAAGCCAGGATGAAATATGAGACAAAAATCACCTTAGATCCAAACACGGTATCAAATATGAGCTCATCCTTTCCGTATCAAATTATAATCCAGAAATACGGATCAAAAATTTGATATTGTAATCAAAAAGGATCAAAATATAATGATCCTAAAAAAGGATCAAAAATGATCCTGGTAAATTTGATCCTTTTGTATATATTGATCCAAAAAAGGATCAAAACGATCCATTTTGGATCAAAAGTGATCCTTAAAGGATCAAAATAAAATGATCCCGAAAACTACTCGTATATTTGATACCGGCCTTCTAAGAGTGTAGTTACGCCTTGTAACTATATAAAGGGCATGAATTTTTCCCAACTTCTAGACATTTTGTGTCTCTTTTCAATGGAAGTTGTTTTGAGGTATATTCAACAAATTGTTCTACTCAACACAAAGGTTATACAAGAATGTTGGGTTTTATGCAGACCCATTATACATACTTTCATTAATGATTAAAAGAAAATAATTCAGTGTTAAGAATATACATCTGTCGCGAGCAAAGTAAACACAGCAATGATATTGCCGAGATGGTCCCTTGAGCAACTGATCGAGTTAGTGTCTTAGTGTCGACATTTGAAGATAATAATCAAAAACGAAAATTACCCACAGGCTCCTATTTAAGCCAGTAAGGTCTTCATATATAAAATTAATCTGTCCTTCTTTTTGCTAGACAGCGGCTGGTAATAGTAAAGAAGTATATTGAAACTGGTTTTTATGTTGCCCTGGGGGTAAGCGGGTTTGTCAAAGCTTTATGAAATATGAGAGGCGGGGTTGCCGATATGACTATATTGTTATTCTTAATAAATGTCCGAGCCGTTTTATGAAATTTTGTAGTTGTCAGTCCTTTTCCCTTCAGATATTATGGTTTGATCTAATTAGAAAAGTTATCTCTTTCCTTTTAGGATGTAAAAAATAATATAAAAATCAATTTTTAGTCTGGTACTGTTATATAGGGAGTTGTAAATTTGCGGAAAAGTTGTAAATTTGCGGAAAAATATTTATATTGATATCGTAGTTGATCCTCTTAGTTGAACCCTAGTCTATTTCCAGTCATTTATTTAAATGTATACCCAAAATACTGAGATCAACATAAGGATAACGATTTTGAAAATACGTGAAATTACAGGTATTTGTGCAACCTTTTTTAATCGTCATAGTGTACATAAACCCTTTTCATACCAAATACTTTGAATGTACATAATCTGAATTATATTTTCTCTTATATATTGCAAAGCTTACTCTAATTACGTATCATGTTTGTGCAATTCAGATCAAATGCAGATAACATCTAAACTTAAGGGTCAGTGATAAATATCAGTCTCGTGTTTCATGACGTCAAGTATATAGGCAAAATAATGGTAGCGAACATAGTTAATTATCAACATTAACTATCATGCTAGTTAAAAGCAAAAACGACCTTCAGCGAGATTTCAGTTTTTAGCAATAAGTGTTTTGATGAAAGTTGAGTTACTCATATCTATACATCAGTTTTGTAGTAAAGGGATCCACCAAAATTATTTAATCGTATTTATTTAATTGTGTTTTATCAACCCTTCGTATATACAAAATTATCCTTTTACAGTAGTATCTTAAAGAGCTTTTATCGAATATTCGCCATATTTTGTGAATATTCGCCATATTTTGAATTATTGTTAAAAGCTACATCCTACGAAAATTGTGGCATAGTCATACTTTCCAATATCTAGTCATTTATTGTTTGTTTAAGAGTAGATGCAGTTACCTATAAAAGCAAAATATTGACACAAGTGCTCTATCACACCCACACTTACCTTAGATTCAATATCGTGATGCGGACATTGACATGGCAACTTGAGGGTGTATTAGGCGTTTGATACTTTTATCATCCGACTCTCAATACTCAAGTGATTATGTCGACTTACTAGATCGAGTAGATGGAATCGTGATATAAAACTCTGCCATCTTACTATCGTATCTGGATTTGGTTTATGCCACCATTCAATACTTGCCAATTTAGAATATAACTCTTTTGTGACATCAATTTTTATGCAGGTTTTCTGAATCGCACTTTTTTGTTTCTTTTTTCAGTGTACTAACTATAATAGTAAGGGTAATTCAAAGAGTATTTAGCATACCACAAAACCTCACTTTTCGGAATTGAATTTTACAAATAGAAATTTCAAACATTTAGGGTGAGCCAAATTTATATCACCCAGTGTAAAATTGTAATTGTTGCGCCATAAAGTTTATCGTTTAATTTCAAATTATAGGGTGAAATAAGGCTAAAATTAATTTTTAATAAAATGTTACAAACATCCTTTCTAAGGTATGAAGAACGAAACATACCCTCCAGATATTTTTGTTTGAAAATGACATTTTTTAAATTTTCAATTCGAAAATGACTGCAAAGAAGGTACATTAAAAAAATTTCACTACTGCTCGTGGTCACTCCTTTTTATGTTTGTCACAAGACATTGTCATTACCAGAGTTGTCATAATGTATTAGCGGTTTATACCAATTATATCAATAATTTTGAAATCTACCCAATAGAAATAGAGCAAAGGACGTTATTTTATTACAAGATGCTTAAGACATTTGCATAGTCCATAGTAACATCTTTCTTCCCCTGCTAACTAACTGTCCTCAGACCGTTATTGTAGGGGTCCTCTCTATTTAAAAATATTGTTGTTACATTTCAATGAAAATCAACCTTTTCAGGTCGACCATGTTTTATTAGTCATTGTGACGTCATATATCGACGGATTTCCATAATCTTGGTACCAATGTAAAGGGGAACCCTTCTCTTTACTATCGTATCACGCAAATAAACTTTAGTCGTGTCATTAAGATTAACTGGGCTCTGTAACCCTTCAAATGCAGGGACATAATTACGCCGTTTGCCTCAATTTCCTCCATGCAGATTATATTTATAACTGGGTAGGTAGATGACATCAATCGCCACCAGTAAAGAAAGTAAAACTTCTTATGAGACCATTTCTGCTCCATAAATGTACATTAAGACAAGTGACTATTCTGACAAAATTTTATTGATATAGCTCCATCCCTTCTGGGCAAAAAAATGAAACTCTATCGTACATGTTAGGTTTGTGCGCTTAAGCCTAATTTTTGGGTGGAGGGGCGAATTCCTTAATTCAATGACCTACTTTTACAACTACTCAGGAATCAGGACCCAGTGCTCGATGGGTACTATTGACCATTATTTAAAATGTTTATGTCCAATAATTAATTTATTAATGTTATATTTGTATGAATTTCCTCTTTGGGAAGAACAACAAGTTTTTAGGTGCTTAACTTATACTATATTTGCTGTAAACTGCACAAATACATAAATATTATTAATCACACATTTTGTTTCCTTATGTTTGTTTTCCATGTCTTCTCCATAATCATCATATTTTTGTTTACGTCAATAGAAGGTAAGTGTCTTTTTTTTTTACTTCAACATTAATTTGATTGTCCCCTGTTGCTGTAGCTGATTTGAATTTAGAGGACATTTATCATTATACATGTTATAATACATTATACTGCGATGTATTCGTTTCGTATTCGTCGTTCGCTATGTTCTTGGCTAATTTTACAAATTGGTGCAATGATATAACAAAATTTGTAATAAATGGGTTTCTTTAGTTAAAATCTGAAGAGATCATTTAAAAAAACGGCTTACGTACACTTTCAAGAATGAAACTGTCGATTACTAAAACTAAAAAAACTGTTTGAGACATTATCTAAATTACAGCTTATCATTATTCATAAATACAGAAACATATTCTTACTAAATAACAAGAAATCCATATCATTGTCTTACTTAGTCATTTTGTTTTCATCCTTTTCTCAAAAAGTGTAAAATGGAGTGGGGTGCAGGTTTATGTTTTTTGACAAAATGTTCCCATTCAATGGCAATATTGCATTTTTTTTTCAAAAACGACGCAATTTAACAAATAGATACAATGCTGCACTTTACTTTATTGGTTTTATAAAATCAACCCCTGATGTTTGGAAAAAGTTTCTATATTATTTGTGTTGATACACCTATTTATGTTTGGTAAGGTATAATTAAAAAGTATACGGAAACTACAGACATAGTCGGACGAACTAAGCCTTTAAAATATTCTTCCAAACCATTCATTCTCTCATCGATTGTCTGGTTTAAAAAAAGACCAACACCTAGACAGTTATGTCAACAGAACAGTGTAAATGAATGTGTACTATAGTTCTGCTTTTGTTTCAATTTCTCGCAAAAAACTAATTTTACTCCATATATCAGTGCTGATTTGTGTCGTCTCTAAAATAAATTAGCTAGTGTGTTGATTGTTGATTGATAAAAAAAAAGAATACAAAGATTGTGAATTAGATCCGTTTTGTTACGAAGGTTTGTTTTCCTATACATATCTGTATCCCTCAACAGTCTTGAATTCCCTGTGCACGACATTATATTCATTAACTTAAAGGAGTAATAATAAAGAGCAGCTGTTCTGAGATTAAAACCCCTTCCTTGTTTACATCGGCATGTTTGTATTGAGATGCGAAACCAAGACAAAGTGAAGACTAATCTATTCAATTAATAAAATGTGTGTGTCATCAACACATCTGAAACTAATAACGTGTCGCTTCGTTTCATTGCGTGATAATAAGGTTTATAACTCACACAGCTTGAAATTTTTCAAAGAATTACTTCAACATTGTGTATTTTGAAATTGCACTTTTTAATTACTATTATACACATTTGGAGGTATTATTATTTCAAAAAAATGTTTTTAAGATTCTATGAAGCGCATAAATAAACATATAAACTTAAATTTGTTAAAATATCCTGAGATACATTTAAATAATGGTTTAAGGTATGCCTCAATTCATAATTTTGGTCGGTATTTTTGGCTTAACATGTGATTGGGTAAATGTTAATCCCAAAAGATAACGCAGTCCAATTAGTACACTATATTTATTAGAAAGTAATATTTAAAAACTATATTCGTAATATTCGTTAATGATGTTGATTTGTTGCGCAATTACCGAGTTGCAACAGATAGTCATGTTCTCTAGAGCATGTAATCTCATACCATTCAATTATTCATTGGTATGTTATGTTCCTAGCTTAGTTTATGCGAGATCATCAATTACACAACATAAGGACATAAGTCATTAACTGGTCATATTTTTTGTTTCACACAAATACATTGGTAAAACCATGCCAATTTGTATTCAACGGATCGTAACTCTGAATATATACACTTAAAACCCACAAAGTTAGATATTGCTGGAAAGCTTACTTTCCGAGGATTTCAATTTTACCTAAAAAAGTCTAATTTTTAGGGATGGGTAAAAATTATACAGGGTACAAAATAAAATAAAAGTGCATTTTGGTCAACCAACTTGGCACAATGAGATTTTGTTGGGGAAAGGTGTATCCAGATGACACAAACATTATTTGAAGGATGTAATGATAGCCTTCCATAAAATAATTCGTTTGGTGACCAATCTCATTGTGGTCAAAATATTGAGGATGGTCAAAATCTATGAAACGACTCATTAATTTTTGGGACATGTATCGGTCAAAAAAAAATTCATGCATACACTACCTAAAAATTAATCACATAATTGGATTCCTCGGCAAATTTTCTTTTGAAAAATGTATAACTTTTACCATTTACGTCGACTCGGTCAAAAGATATGTCGTTTTAAAGTTTTCGAGTGTAAATGCATGTTTTGTACAGTAATGTAAAGAGAAAATTACCCACATATAAGGCATTAAGAAACAACAAAATTTGGATGACATGTCAATATTCGACACATGCTTTAGCATTATACATACCTCATTGAAGTATATTCAAAAAATTATGATCCCAGCATTTTTATTTTCAATAATACATGTGTTTATAAATCATAACTTTCGTACACTTTTGCATGTAATCCTATGGGCGCCACCCCCACCGGCGCCACCCCCACCGACTCCACCCTTGACCCACTCGACATTTTGGTCAATTACTTCACTATTGCTAAACCTGTGGCTTTAATTCTTTTTTTATTTAGTACCTGGATAAATTATCTTTAATATGATACCAAAAGTGTTATGGTTCGGTGACAACTTCTATCAAAAATAAAGACATTTGTCATGATTTTAATGATTTCTTGAAACGGCTCCACCTTATTTGATATACCTATTCGTGACTTAGGTCCATAAGTGTTAGTTAGCCTAATAATCCAAGACCAAAAATTAAAGTCAAAAAGCAAATATTTGTTTGCCTGACAGCTTTAATGCGTATTATCTTGCATTGATTCTAATATATCAAAATATTGGCATTATACACTACAATATATTTCAGGTATTTTTTATTAAAGTGCAATGGCAGTAAAAACTGAATTGCGACATAATTTACAATCTATAAAACCCGGGTATAAAACACAATTATCATACATTTAAAGATTTACATGCGCTTTATGTGCATTTGGTTTTCAGTCCATGCTCGCTTCCGCAGGTTTTTCTCCGGGTACTCCAGTGTTCCTCCTGCACTCAAAACCGAATTTAAAAAACATCTTTGAGCCCTGTTAAAGATAAGCTTCCTTAAGCTTACTTCGTACCGATTATAGTACCAAGTAGGGTTTCCTTGGCGAAAGCCTAAACAAGGTGATACACAAGTATTACAACATCAAATATATAGACAGAGTTCAACTAAAATTCTCAGGGATACACATAGTACTATAAACATGATGGAGGAAATACTGGCAAGGGTATCGGCATGGTTGAGTATTGCACAAAATTGGTTGTAAAAATGAAAATTGCATTTATAATTTGCAAGTTGCCAAAAATAAAAGGACACCTAAAAAAAAACAAACATGAAACTTGTTAAGAAATTAACAATACCTATTAGTGGATTACAAAGTAAACGGGATGTTACAAGTTCAGTTACCTTTTTTTCCAACAGTTTATAACGTGACTGATATGGGAACAAAATAAACCATTATTTCTCTAAGTCATACTTTCATTTTTCAATAAAATAATAGTTCGTTTTATAAAATCCTTTTAATAGTAAATTAACGTCATTGTTACATAGTCTGATGCTGAAGCAGTGTATTGAAAATCATGCCATTGAGAATTATTTAATATATTCTGGACAGAAAATTACAGAAGGCTTCTGTTTCCTCGAAAATCCATACAGTGGGTGTAAACATGAATTTTTCATCCCAAAAGGAGGTCTAATTTTGATATTCCATTAGCTTTACAAAAGCATGTGAGCAGATGTTATGTCGTTTTTAAACACTTCAGTAGGGAATTCGATCTATTATTTGTCTCGTTGAATGAAAAAAAGCTTGTCAACAGCAAGAATACTGATTAACAAAAAGGTGAAACAACATGACGGGTTTGTCAAAGGACTTTATTGCTCAGACAAATGCAGAAAAAATACCCTTTTAATTTTATTCTTAATATCTTTTAAATAAATGATAATATAGTTCAAAGTTCATGTTTATTTGTTTTCATCTCACATTACGAAAAATTGTTATAACAAGTGAAAGTTATATTGAAAGATAATACTATTATTCATAAGATAGATGTAGATGCCATAAGGAACGCAGAGCACGGGGATGATAGCATCCTTACAAGATGGTTAAGAGGAAAAAACAATAATCTAGATATAAAACGGCATTTATAAAATAATGGAAACACTTATTAATAATAATGATGAATGGTACATTTGGTATTCGTTTTAGTCACATGAGGATCATAATGCCAAAATAATTAACATATTGCCAAAATAAATATGAATCAAATTGTTAACCTTGAGAGACGTATGTAAGCATTAATGGAAGACGCTTATTTTGAGAAGTCAGTATTACACCAACCATGATTTCCATGCAGCTGGGACACTCTTGGTTAGATCCATAAGTGAATAAACACATACATTTGGAAAATAAATCTTGTTCATTATTATTGACAAAGTGTATAAGGGCCTAATTAATGCTTGCTTCAGAATATCATTTCGTATTAACTTCGTGTTACTAATAATTTTCACGTTATCCCCTTCTTACTTTTTCAACGTTTGTATCCAAATATCTTATATGCAAATTTTACAAAAATTGAAATGATATTTTAAGTTCAACTCAGTAACGTTAATGCAAGTATACGTAATGCCAAATAAATATGACTCAAATTGTTAACTTTGAAGGACTTATGTAAGCATTAATGAAAGACGCTTTTTTGAGAAGTCAGTATTACACCATTCATGATTTCATGAAGTGTTAATGCCAAAAAAAAGAGACTATATTTATAAGAAAAGTAACATTTAAAAACTATATTCGTGATATTCGTTAATGATGTTGATTGAGTGCGCAATGACAAAGTTGCTACAGATATTCATGTTCTCTAGAGCATGTTATCTCATACCATTCAAGTATTCATTGGTATGTTATGGTTCTAGATTAGTTTTTTTAATCTACACAGCACAAGTGTTAGTTAACCGTTATAATCCATGACAAAAAACTTAAATGAAAATTAAAGCTTTTGTTTGCCTGACAGCTTTAACGTGTATTATTTTGATTTCCTGCAGTGCGTTGATTTTAATATATCAAAATATTGGCATTATACACTAAATTATACACTAAATTAAAAACTGAATTGCGACATAATTTACAATCTGTAAAGCACAATTATCATACATTTGAAGATTTACATTAAAATAATTATACACAAGTATTGCAATCTCAAAATATAGACACAATTTAACTAAAATTCACAAGGATGCACATAGTACTATAAACATGATGGGGGAAAAATACTGGCAAGGGCATAAGTATTGGTCGAGTATTGCACAAAATTGGTTGTAAAAATGAAAACTGCATTTGTAATTTGCAAGAAACCAAAAATAAGAGGACACCTAAAAAAACGAAAAACACGACACTTGTTAAGAAATTAACCATGCCTATAGTAGATTACATAGTAAACGGGATGTTACAAGTTCGTTATTGTTTTTTTCAAAAGTTCAAAAAGTTACATTAAGTTTGACTGATATGGGAACAAAATAAACCATTATTTCTCTACGTCATACTTTCTTATTTCAATAAAATAATAATTCGTTTTATAAAATCCTTTTAATAGTAAATTAACGTCATTGTTACATAGTCTGATGTAGTCCATCTAGATGGACCTCACAAGCGAGCGCTGTAGGCGCTTCGCGTTCGCTTGCGAGGTTCATCTGGATGGACTAAGTCTGATGCTGAAGCAGTGTATTGAAAATCATGCCATTGAGAATTATTTAATATATTCCGGACAGAAAATTACAGAAGGCTTCCGTTTCTTCGAAAATCCATACAGTGGGTGTAAACATGATGTTTTCATTCCAAAAGGAGGTCTAGTTTTGGTATTCCATTAGTTTTATAAAAGCATGTGAGCAGATATTATGTCATTTTTAAACACTTTAGTTGGAAATTCGATCTATTATTTGTCTCGTTGAATGAAGTTGGTAAACAGATCTTCAACAGCAAGAAAACTGATTAACAGAAAGGTGAAACAACATTACGGGTTTGAAAGGACTTTATTGCTCAGAAAAAACACCTTCTTCTTTCTATTCTTATTATCTTTTAAATAAACGATAATATAGTTTATGTTCAAATTGATTTATTTTCAACTCACATTAAAAACAATGGTAACAATGATATAACGAAAAATAATACCATTGTTAGATAGGCGAGGATGCCATTAGGAACGCATACAAAATCATGGTAACAAGAAAAGGAAAAAACAAGAATCTAGGTAATACGCGACATAAATAAATAAACAACACTTATGAAAATAGTTACACTCGTGGTAAAAATGATATATTAAGTATATATTATGTAGTATCTTTGAACAAAGTATTATAGTGCCTTTTCGAATATATTTTCTTGTTATGAATGAGTGGCTTGCCAACAATTATCTAATTTTTACACATATTCTAAAAACATTATGTTTGTGGCGGTGACCGAAAATTTTCATTGCAAATTACGCTATAATTAAATATTTAGGTAATTTAAAACGACATATAAAGTCAAGCTTCTCTACTTGCTGTTACATTACATATTTCTTCGATCCTGTAAGCATGGTAAGCAATGAAAATTTATTAGTTACTGCAAATTCGATTTATAACTTGCACAATTTTAGTGCAGTGGTGGACTACTTAAGGTACACTTCAAATGTTTCGTCAGATAAAAAGGTGTTGCTGTTGTTTTTTTTTTTTTTTGTGAAATGTAAATTTGCGTAACATGTTTATTAGTTTGAATTTTCCTAACTATCATATTATTATTACTAATATTTCAAATTGTGAATTTGAAAATAAATACACTTCTTTTCTGTTCTGAGACTTAAGTAGCGATAAGGTAACCCCTTGTTGATGTGTTGGGTGAAAATAAAGATATAGATGGTTTCAAAATTGGAACATGAGATAAATGTGTTTTACAATACACAAAAATGGACACTATCAATTTACGCTAGTATGCTCATAGCGTTCCTAAAGATCAATATTAACGTACGAAAATATTTGCATTGAAAATAAATATCCTACAACTTTGATTTAAACGACTAAAATATGCCATAAACAAAACCATGAAAAGATTATGGGTTAGAGTGTTTGTTCTAGAACTTTATCCTGCTGACCATATATGACTCTGGATCCTTGAGAATATTAAAAAAAATGATCATGATAAACACTGTTGTCTGTACGGTTGATAAGAATGCTTATTACGTTTTATAAAGATCATTTTTTAGGAGAGATTTTTATTCAAGTGAGTTTATCTCTGTGAACGAGACGTTGTGTGGCCAGATGTAAAGGTGATTAAGGGAATTACATTGGCATTAAAATGAAAGTGCTTTTTAAAAATTGACCTTACGTTGAAAAGAGAGAGAGAGTAAGATTATGCCTCTTTACGAAAGTATGTCTTTAAAAGAGGAACATATTGCCAAGATAAATATGACTCAAATTGTTAATTGTATGTAAACATTAATTAAAGACGTTCTGGCAAATTAACCTTATCATAAATACCGATGCATTAGCAGAAGTAACAAATATTTTGAATGGTCATTATACACCAATAATGATTTCCATGCAATTGGGACACTCTTGGTTACTCCTACAAGTGATAAAATACATACATTATGAACAACAAATCTTGTTCATTATTATTGACAAAGTGCAAAAGGGCCTAATTAATGTCAACGTCAGAATATCCTGTATTTTAACTTCTAGTTACATCTTACATGTACTTATAATTTAACGTGATTTTCTTTGTACCTTTTCAACGTTTGTAAGCAAATATTTTATACAATAGTTGGAACGATATTCTTAGTTCAACTCAGAAATGTTAATGCATGTGTTAAGTCAAATCACTGCCTGTCACCTTACATATTTCTTCAATCCATATTTCATAACCAAAGTCATGTAATTGACACGAACGTACCTTTTTACTTGAGTTTATAGTGATGTACAGTCACGTTTCACTAATACACGTATCTGCCATAACAAGCAATTACCTTTTTTCCGTTTGATATGAATCATAGCATCAGTTTAATCACTTTTACCCAAGAATTAAATACTTTTCACATATCGGAAAAGTTAGGATGTCATGTTTGAATAAGTAATGAATATTAGTTAGGGTACTACTTATCCATTTCTTAACTTGCCTAACTTGAATGTCAAACTTAGGTCAACCTTACAGTGAAAGTCGAATTGTTTTGTTGTTGTTGCTATTCTTGAAACGGGAATGTGAAATATTACATAGATATATCCTTATAATCACATAATAGTGCTGAATCTGTGTTATTTCTAATATTTTGTCTTTAAATGCATTAATGCATTTCATATCAGTTAACAATAAAGGTCATAATTGTCTTGCATTTTAATTATTTCCTTTGATTTTCTCGGTAAGAAATTTCTGTTCTAGATAATTTATAAATGCAATAGGGAAACACGTTTTTAAATACTGACTATCAGTGTACAACACAGAGCACTATCAATATGCCCATGGCGTTTCTAATGATCAATATTGATGTAAGGAGACACTTAAAATCAATAATATTACGCCTTGTAAACGGTACATTAATCAACCAAAAGATACCTGTACTCTATATCACGCTGAAATTAAACTCCTCAAAAACTCATTAAGGAGTGTAAGTTCAGGTAGTTTATCCTAGTGACCTTATAAAAGAAATCTGAATCTTTGGGTTTGTATTAGCAAATATTGATGCAGATAACCGTTAAAACTGGTGTGTACTTAGTATGTAGTTTAGTTGATGAAAAATTATGCTTATCATGTTTGTGAATATCACTTATCATGCTTATTGCGTAAGCAGATATCTTTACGTAAGGTAAAACAGAATGGCCCAACTAACTTTAAACGAGACGTTCTATTATTAAATACCCGTAGATATTTAACCGAACACTTATTAAAAAGAATGTCATTAGCATTGAAATAAAAGTATCTTTTTCAATTGACGTTACTTTTGATGCATATAAATAGACAGTACTGGTAGGCGTTGTTCCTCCCCAAAACATGTCTGTTAGAAAAAGGAATATCGTTTAAAATATTAAGACGCTCATAAAAGTTCACAAGATCTAAACTGTTAAGAATGACTTTTTATTGTGTTTTGTATTTCTTGATTCAGAATGTCTTGCATAAAATTATTCTATGGAATTCATAATGGGAAATTGGATATCGTGTCTTCTAGTATTTTGTGTTATTAATAGAATAAATTTGTAAATTTAATTTTACTTGACATCAGAAATAAAATGATTATCAATATTACCTTTATCAATGGCACACTCAAAATGTCCTTACCACCGCCGCAAAAATATATGCTTGACGTTTTAAATGAAATTATTCTCATTCTCAATTTGCTACAGTGATTGACATATGATTAAAACATTTTATTTAATGCTTATTTATATTTATAAGAAGCATAATCACATCGTTTTGTTGAATGAGCTATGATTGAATAAAGTGACATAAGATGCCGTATTTATATAAAGAGAAAATCAAATTATTATTTTTTGAGGAATTTGAAAAGCCAATTTTAAGGTTCACTAACAGAAAATATCAAATTACAAATTATCGTAAATGTCCCAGCATCTGCTGGCACTCAACAAAACGAAAATCATTTGAACTTCCTCATTACAATCGTGTTATGATCACGCGGTTATCCTTTCACTTTGTTACGACCCAAAACAAGGATCAAGGTCAGAATTAACCTTTCGGGTTCGAGCTAAAAGCAAAGCAAGAATAAATACACTGTAATTCAGAATTT
>JXSR01S073251.1:18588-34774 GCA_000969725.1 Ophiothrix spiculata
TCACTTGATTCCGACCATTCGTTTCCAAGTTACAAGCGTTTCAGCATTTTGAAAATCTCCATAGGCTACTGTGTTAAAGCTAAAAAACTCAATTTTGATAGAGGTGACCTTCAGTGTGAAAAGTGGATCATGAATTGCCCCTTTAAGGCTTCAGATTGAAAATGATACTTGATATTAGTGGTGGGCTATACAGAGTCAAAAAATGGGTGATGTTTCAAATGCAATACCTACAGGTCTTATTTTAAGCAGCATGTTTTACTAAACATTTTGACACCCGTCTCAAAAAAATCGGTTAAAAAATGGCGGGGAGCTGGCCGAAAAAAAAAAAAGATTTTCAACATGGGGGTCCAAAAAAATGTCGAAAACAGTGTTTATTAATAATTGTTTTACACTTTAAATAACATTTTTTTATGTTTTTATAGCATATCATATGGATTTGGGGTCAAGAAATCTATTCCCACTTCTCAAATTGTAATTTGAGCTATCGTTTTTCCGGAAATGAAAATTTGGTCGTGGTGGCGCTTTCATTTTACGCCATTATCCAAATTGAAATGTGTAGTTTTGTTGCTACGAACATGATACCAGATATAATTCAAACATCCTATGCAATTTTCATGATTTTTCATAATTTTGTTATGGTGTTATAGTCATTTGAAATTGGCAAATTACGTCCCATAGAAACTCATTGAGGTCAACGCAGTGGGATCAACGCAGTGGGAGGTGTCAAAATGCTCAGTAAAACAAGATGCGTAAGATACGACCTTTAGGTATTGCATTTGAAACATCACCAATTTATAGCCCACCACTATTGATATCTGGTACTGATGATATAATAACAATGAGAGATTTTGATATGTTGGGTTTTTTTTTGCATTTTGAACATTTGCATCTAGACTTCTTCTAGACAATGTTATTTTTGAAATATGGACTTGAAATGAAAGCTGATTTGAGAGTTTAAAATAGTTATGAATTTGCAGAAATCAAAAATTTTGTCAGAATATGACTTATATGTGTATTTTACACAAAGTTTCAAAATGAAAATGCAGACTTTTCTAGTGGTTGTGATAGATGGCCACAATGGTCACATAATGTTTTCAAATTTTGAATGGACCATTTCTTTTCCCCATTTTATTCTTTCAGAGGTTCGTCAATTGAATCACAAGGTGAAGCAGTAGAATACATGGGCAAGAAATTGAAAAAACTAGAACATGAAGGAAAGAAAGAAACACAAAGATGACACATACTGAAAAAAAGACAATGTTTTGCTTTAAGTGCTCCAAGGGATGTGGACAATGGCTGTGTCATTCTCATACCCATCCATGGTAAAACAATTGAATTAGCATATGATGGTTTAATGTTACCTTCCAGTACATTATTTGCAAAAGAGGCTTAAATATTACTTGGAGTTCAATGTGACCTGATTTAAGCAGAGAATATGGCTTCCAGATATAGACTTTCCCTGATGCACCAAGTTGCAGATCATGTCCGTGACTATCGATTTCCAGAAACATTTTGAAAACAAAACATTCCTGGGATCAACATCGGTCCAGATTCGAAGGACAGTACACGCAAGCGCCTTGCACACTGTGTGTGCTTGGGAGAAGCAGAGATGGAGGGGCCGATGTCATTTTTGGAGGTGCATTCAAAATCATCAGTTTTGAATTATACCCAAAAACAAACTAATTAGTTATTAAAATTTAACATTGTAGTGTAATTTTAAAAATTCAGAATAAATCTACTATTATGATTACACACTGCTGACCTACAAAGATCTGTGCCATCTTATCGGCGATCGTGTTCACTGCTTATTCAATCAATATTTTATTTATATATAGCTTCCTATCAAGAATATGATCTGTTTTTAAAACCATCTGTTTAAAGACAAATTACTCATTCATTGTAGTTCCATACCAATGATTTTAATCTCTTTTAGACAGATCTATTTGTATAAACAACAGATTTCCTTATCAAGAACTCTGATAAGCTTTAAATCAGTCTACTCCTTATGTAATAAAAGGGTTGTTCATTAAGTTTGTGGCCTAAGGTTGAAGGTCTAAGTCAAAATTACAACTGCCATTAAAGGACCTTTTGTAGCATTTTTGAACTACAACAACTTTCAAAATTAAAGATTTAACTACAAATCTTACAAATAACACAAAATATGATAATATTGGTTGAGGAGAATTCACTTAAACCAGTTCTGAAGTAACTCTTAAACCTCTTTTGCACATACAGATGTAGGTGTTTGTATTTCCAGCGCCTTTTTAATCTTAAACTTTGAACTTGTCAAGAAAGTAAAAATAATGTAAGCAGACGAGACCAAGAAAAGGGTGTAATGGGGTTGTTTTTAAGGAATGAAGGGTGAATCAGGTGACACCATTTTAGGGTATCATAACAGCCATTTTCAAGAAATGGATACTTTTGCCAAACCCTGGCCGTGTGAAAACAGTATTTGTGACATCTCCATTTACCTCAAAAAAGATAAGTAGACAGTTAGTCTGACCCCCATATATCACGGCTCACCCCGAAAAGGGGGGGGGGGGACTTTGAAGATATATCAATTTTGATTTTCTCATTTCATCTGTTATAGCATTTTCTAAGCTTTAAAATTACACCTTACTTGTTGAAATTGATAAAGGCAATCAAATTTTACAACAGAAAATGAGCTGGAAATCCTTATTATTTTAACCAAGTGCGAGTCCTCACAAGTCCAATAATATTGACATACATGAAAAATATGCAATCTCAGCTAAATATTGACCCCACATTTGACATCAAAACCATTCTAACTTATGTGTGTATTTTAAGAAAATCAAGGTTAGGCTTTTTAACCTAATATTATAACCACTTGACGAAAGAAAATAAAGTCAATCCAATGTTATCAAAAAGGATTACATGTGTCCAAGTTGATAAAACAGTTAAGATCGGCACACATTATACAACAGCAGCTCTGTTCTCTACGCATCATGAAAAACATTGATCGTCTATCAATTCCACTAGAAGTATTGGGGTGATGCTTTATAATGCTGCAGCTATACTCAAAATATGAGAAATAAAAACTGAGATAGATTTTTCAAACAGCTAGTGTAAAATGATAGTAATGGTTTTGATGTCAAATTTGGGGTCAATATTTAGCTGAGATTACATTTTTCATTTATGTCAATATTTTTGGACTTTTGAGGGCTCTTTCTTGGACTTATTGGGGTCGGACAGAAATTACCTAACTAATCGTAAACAATTTGTTGAATATAATAATAATACATCAACTTTAAAACTTATCAACACTGGGATACCACAAGGCTCTATTCTTGGACCACTAGGTTTCATCATTTATGTAAACGACATTCCAAATTCAGTACCCGACCTCTCATTTATTCTGTTTGCAGATGACACAAGTGTCTTTACTTCCCACAAGGACATAAATTTGCTTAATACCATCATGAATAATGGAATTAGTAAATTAAACACATGGTTCAAATCTAATAAACTATCTCTCAATCTTAAAAAAACAAACTATATGCTCTTTGGGACCAAATATAAAACTAATAAAATAAGTAATAACTTTAAACTTGCACTTGATAATATTGAAATAAATAATGTGACTTCATTTAAGTTCCTTGGAGTAACTATTGATCAAAACTTAAGTTGGAAGAATCATATTAATGAGCTCTGTAAAAAGTGTTCAAGTAGCATAGGTATCTTGTATAAAGTAAACAAATTTCTCCCAGAATCTGCACTAATAAGCCTCTACTTCACTATGATTTTATCACATTTCAATTACGGGATAACTTCTTGGGCTAGTGCAAGTAATACTGATAAAAATAAACTTCACTTAATTCAGAAAAGAGCTTTACGAGCTATAAGTCGGAGTGAATACAGAAGTCCTAGTAACCCACTTTTTATCAAATTTAATCAACTAAAAGTTTTAGATCTTTGCAACATGCACATTGGCACCTTTATGTATAAATTAAGTCACAACTTACTGCCAGATTCACTAAACGATATGTTCATTACTAACAGTGATAACCACAATTATAACACTAGAAATGCTTCCAATTTTGAATTTCCTAAGGGTAAACTTGAATTTTGCAATAAATCAATTTCCTATCAAGGTGTCAAGACCTGGAATAATATACCTAAACATATTAAAATGAGTAGTAACATAAAATCTTTCAAATATGCATATAAAAATGCTCTCATCGCTGATTATGTTAAGACACAAGATCAGAATTCTTAAATATTACATGTAGATAAAAAGTTGTTATAATTTATATCATATAAAATCATATTTGATATTTTCTCATTTTCATCATAACTATTTTATTCTGTCCTTTCTTTCTACTTTGTGGCCATCGCATTATGGATTGAAAGGACAGTATTCATTAATTATTTTTATGCATACAAATTGCATATTCTCTATGATATTTTGATCAATTTAATATGTTTCTGAAAAATCATGTTAAAATGTCCCGTCCTTTCATTCTACTCTGTGGCCATCGCATTGTGGATAGAGAGGATGGTGTGCATTCATTATTTTTTTATTATTTATGTGTAATTCATTTAAGATACTTGGAGTCTGGGACTCGACAGGCTTTATGCTTATTTCCCAGTCCTCCTCCACAATGTTATAATTTCAGTTTACAATGTTATGTACTATTTTTGATATATTGTTACTGTAATTTTGCATATGTGGAAGAAATAAATGATTGATTGACAAACTGTCGACTTATCTTTTTTGAGGTGTTTACTTGACGTCCAGGCATAATTCACAGGTGTTAAAATAAAAAAAGGTCAAATAAAGGGAGGCAACTCAGACGTCAATAATGATACAAAATGACATTTCGGTTGAGGTTTGTAATTACAAAAGACGTATTTTTTATTTACAATATTCTTTCATATTTAAAGAGTCTCTTTTTTTACAATTCCAACCATTTGAAACTAACAGACTATCATTACACAACACCTTGAGAAAGTGGTTTGCAACTGGTAAGAAAATAATATAATGTAGGAAAACAATGTTGTTGGTCTAAGATTTATCCTACATGATTCAGTTCTAATTACATTGACACATTTTGGTAAATTTTGAGATGTGTTTCTATGTTCAAATTCTTATGGGTAACTGTAAACCACAACGAAATACTAACCAGTGGATGCTCTTTATTTCATGATTGAGTAATATGACAGATTAAGAAACCAATGTGCAGGTCTTTTTCAGGCTGTTTCAGATGTATAGGCTCTATAGTCACCCCAATAATGGATTTCTTAAAATGAAAATAGAGCACACTTGTTGAAAACTGAGACAAATCAGAGAAGATGAAAAATACATTTTATATCATTATTCTTGGTTTAACAGTTTGTCTTTGTGGTCTTTAATTTGGCCCAGCCAATTGAAGGAAGCTGCAATACCGCAACACCGGTGTGACATTGGTATGACACCGTTGAATGCTTGTGATCAACGGTTGGCGACCGGTGGTTATGTGACCATAACTGAAGACATCATATACAAGCCACAAGGTTTTACTCAGAATTGAATTCTTGTGGCATGCTTCCGTTGTCTTTAAAGCTCACGGACACCGGTCGGTGTTTGGCTAATACTACCCGTTATGACTCCGTAAACACACTCTGAATTCACTTCAATGTTAACTCCTAATTTATGTAGCAAGACACATTTGAGCTGGACACCCTAATATTACAAATTTACTTTGTTGTAGCCAAAATATCAGGTAAATTAAAAAAAATATTCAATAACATTATGCTAGAAATATAATGGCTTTAAAAATGTGTCAATTAATAAGTAACAAATGGTTATAATTCATATCAAAGATACAGTATAAAATCTGTTGAAAACATTTTATACAGCACAGCTGCTTCTGCTTGTACAGATCATTTATATCAATGTACAACAAATGATTTTTGGTATAGTATCTCCTGAAAAATTAATCCATGGTCACAAATACTTCTACGAATGGCTATGAACAGTGTTCTGATGATTATTTCACCAGTTTGTACGGACTTTTACTATTGGTTGTATTACGAAACTGCATCCACAGACCAGTAGAAGTTCGTAGGAAATGGTTCAAAAAATGTCAGCATGCCATACGCAAATTCATAACCGTTCGTAGGTATGACAAACAGCCAATTGTGACCAAATCTTAAGTAACTATAAATTGTCTTAATGAAACTAATTGAAATCAATTTTAATTCTGACATACACACTTGACTATATAAACAAACACACTAATCTGAAGACCAAAACAGGAAATATTTGCAGGTTTCAAGTTTCATTTCCTCAAGCTGTCACTTTCTATGACATTTTGCCACAAATTTGAATCAGCTTGCCACCCAAATTTGATACTCATATAATGTGACTTTTGAATATAAAGAAAATTTGATCTTACCAAACTTCAAATGCGAGCAACTTCATTTTTACCTATGTGTTCTAACCCAAGGTTGATAATGTACAAATATTGAATGCTTATAAGGGCATTAATAAACTCTTCCCGCAGCATACCCGAAGTGATCTTGAGACTATTTATACTTTTTCCTGATAGTAAGAAGTCTCAAGATCACTTGATTCTTGATAGCTTAATCCTAGCTAAACTAGGATGGGAAATAGTTTTTACTATTGCCAGAATAAAATAGCAGTCAATATTTGTTTTATATACAATTTTGTTTTGAGCGGGCAATACCAGAAACTATTTACAGTCTCAAATCATGCCAATCGGTATATGAAAATAATCATTACACTTCACAAATATTTATGACATTACGCCCATTCATTGTCCAGTCACAAGGTACTTCCCAGTAGGTAGTATACATAATTATATTGACTGCTTCTGAGGGCAACAGTATACAAATAGTGACTGCTCATGAGGGCAATAATAATGACTATTGCCCCGAAGTAATCTTGAGACTACTGATTGTCTCAAGATTACTTTGGGAGAATAGTTTTAACTATTGCTAGAATGAAAGAGCAGTCAATATTTGTTTATATCCCAATTTTGTTTTGAGACGGCAATAGTAACTTACTATTGACGGGTTCAAATCAAGCCAATCGGTATACTTTACTCTAATTGCTCCGTGGTTCGGAAGTCACGTTAAGCCGGTGGTCCCCTGTGCGAATGCTCCTTGGGGCGCTGCATACAGTGTATACCTGGTGAGTCTATATAATAAAGAATGTTGCCCCGAAGTGATCTTGAGGTTATATATACTATTTTCCGAGCCTGAAGGTCAAGGGATTTAAATAGTATGATATTGATAGTCTCGACATAGATCATTGTGGGGAAATAGTGTTTACTATTGCCAGAATGAAAGAGCAGTCAATATTTGTTTTATGTACCGAAATTTTGTTTTGGGAGGGCAATAGTAAAAGACTTAACTGGTGGCCCAAATCATACCAATCGATATATAATTTTGACTATTTCCCTACAACCTCATCCCGAGGTCACAATGAAGTGTAATAAAACCCAAGTACTACATGGTTATATCGGCTAAGTAGTGCAATTTATCTATCTCACGTTACTGGCTATGAGACCATAACAGTCACAGTAAATTAGATTACAGTACTTCACCTCAAACCTTGTAGTATTTCTCACACTACAAAAATAATTGTTTAAATCATCTTGTAAATAAAAACGATGTTAAAATCTTTACAGTAAGATGAGTCTGTGTTCTTGAATCGGTCAAGTGCATATATACCATATGGTCATGTATTCACTTGATCTATTCGTATCTAGAGACCTCTCAGAGTAGGAAGTTGATTTGGATAGGAATTTTAATTAGATGCAAAAATGAGTTAAGCAATTATTTTAGTAGTGTGACGATTTGTATAATATCATTTTCCTTCTTATACTACCCCAACACTGCTACAATCAATAAAACAAAATGATTTTATTTTTCAAACCTATCATGTCATAAAAGATGAGCAACTAAATAAATGGTGTAGCTAATTGTGATAGTGCTCACTGGAACAGACATGGTACTCTTCATGAAAGTGTATATTCTAAAAAAACATCACAATTTGGTACTTAATTAACAAAACATAAAAAGCAAGGCTGGGCTTTGATCATCCAAGGCTAATGACTCTACCAAATTTACTTTAAAGGAAAGTTGGCAAATTATGTGTCATGACTGACCAAGTAATGGTGCACAGAGAGTTTGTCGATATCCAATGCTCTCTGTCCGTGGCGTCTTTACACCTGCTACTATGTTAAAATTATGTTACAGTGCACGGTTTTCCATGTTTTGTAATGCAACATCTATTTTATTTCACTGTGAAACTGCGACAAATTGCTATTGCCCCTGATCATTAAGAATGTAACATATTTAACATATTTCAAAACGAATTAGATCTGTTGCAGTTATAGTTAAGTCGATATCTAGATGGAAACCACTGTACGCACTATATCGGAATTTTAGTTAGTGGCTCTTGAAATAGTTCTTCAGGTGAAATAGTCAGATGAAAAAAAAAACATTTCAAGAGCCACTGACCCAAGACTGGAGATTATACAGTGTACAATCCAAAAAAATCACACATGGCGGTTATTGCAGATATGACTTTCTTGCACTCACATTATGAAATGCACAATTTTAGTTAGGCAAACCAGAAAAGGTACATCAGGCCAATTTAAAGTTATTTATATCCATAAATATAGTCGAGAGAGTAGACATAGGGGATTAATGTACCCCTTATCTCCATGCTCACCAACAACATGACAATTATGGTGGTGTAGGACTCTACATGGTTCAATGTAGATCCTTTGATTTGGAATATCCATTTTAAATCCATGGATAAGGGATAATTCATATATTCTACTTTGCTTTTGAGAAGCAATCCATAAAATATATGATAAATTTCAGATCATCTTGACCCAATTACCAGAACTGATGTGCCACAACTATAACCATTTCATTATCAGTGCATGATTTGCCAAAAAATATAAATCTAATATATTACTAAGGCTTTGATTTGATGAATTACTTGTCGGCGCCCTTGATAAGACGTCGTGGCCCTTGTCTACCACCAGGCCCCTTAGGTTTGTCAAACTTTGTCCTATGCACATTACGTATAGGGTGTACCTGGTCCATAAGAAAATCTTCTGTTACTTTGTCATTACTATCCATTTCAACCTGAAAGATGAAAAACAAGAGGAATTAGATAAATTGAAAAAGTACAAGTAAAACAGGGTGAGAATTTTCAAAACTGTTGGTCAGGAATCTTTTTGGGGTCACAGCATATTTTGCTATGCATCTAAAAAGGCCCCAAATGAGCAAAAGATAGTTCAACTGTGAATCTAAAGTCACCACTTACCTTTGATGGTAATTTCTAAAGGATTGGAATCATCACCAAAAAAAATTGAAAAGCCCTGATTTTAAACATATCAGCATATATAGGAAATTAGTAAAAAATCATTTATTTTTCACATTTCTAGACTCATTTTCAAATACAGTTGAATATCTTGTGTCTCATCACAAAAGCTCTTTTTTCCTCAAAATTTCTATGATTTACAAAATGTTTCTAATGTCTATCTTCTTCCATCCTTAAAAATTTGTATATTATGTTGGAATCCAAATATATAAATACCGAGACATAATACATCTGAACCAACATCCGAAAAAGATAGACTGAAAGGACTTAAGTTGGTCCCAGACTTAGTGAAATTGATTCCTTGAAAAATAACCCCTTTTATAGAATCTGTGATAATTTATGCCCTTGCTTAAAGATCTATACTGAATTTTCTATAATTTGACCCTTTGTCTGGTTTCGAACATTTGCAATAGGTTTAGTCCAGGACTACCTAAGTTATACTATGATCAACACCTAATAGGCGGGAATTATGAGGCTTTTCTTCATCCGTAAGTAAACATAATCCCACTTACACGCGCAAAGAATACTGATGCGTTAGTCACACGTACAATGCGCAATGCATCTCCTGCAGTTGTGCTGTGTTCAGCTACGCACGTCCTTATCTGTATCAATTCACGATGTGAATAGTCTCGCCTTTTTGGTATTGATCACAGTATAGTCCTGGACCAAACCATTTTTGTTCTAAAATTAAATACAGTATAATGTTCTAAAACGGACAAATGAATCAAATAATTAAATTTCAGTGTAAATCTTTAAACAAGAACATAAATTCTTGCTCGACTTCTCTCAAAATGTGTTATTTTTCAAAATTTCAATTCCATATAGTCCTGGACCAGGAACTTGCCAGTCGTTGGTTTAAATGTCAAGCGGACAATGATCAAAAACAAACCTGCAAGTCTTTTCTACAAAGCTTACAGGAACTGATGAACATAATACATTAGGTGAAACATTAAGAGTGTTGGCCTATATGCTACTATCTTTGGTCTCTGCAACTACTGTAGCTCAATCTGCCAAAAACTGCTGGTAAAGGCTAATCATATTTAGTCAAAATTTTGACCAGCAGAATTACACACCTGGCAATCGTTCGTGAATATGAAGGCTTTTGCACAGAGGTCGACTAAATAGCAATGATTACATGCATGACATCTGCAAGGTGCATCATGTTTAACTACACATTGAAAGAAATTTGCACAATCACCAATGTGCTACATATGTTATGCTGTTAAGACACAGCAACATCAATTTGCCTAGATTGATTAGCTCAAACCAATGTCTTATATTTGAGTTGCGCGAGACATCAGTGCAGTTGGCCTATAAGCTATGCATGTCAATCCTAGTACTCCATATAACTTTTATGTCAATGAGTTTACACTACAGGCATACTGAGTTGAACATGATTGTGTAAAGTAGTACTAGAGTATTTGTGACCATCAATCTCAAACGAGCTGTAAATGCAGCAAACGTCATTTTGCGCTACAAGTGAAAATACATGTCAAGATCGTAATTTGCTGAAATTGATTTTTTGACAGATTCACAATCCTTGTGCTACTTCAAAACACTAGCAAAGTTTCAATTCAAGAAAATGATCGGAAATTTGGAATATATCTGTATATTTTGAGGACAATTAACAGAAAATATAGGGCTTACTGATCTTTACGCATTTATCTCATTTATACATTTTACTTCTTAACAACCTTTGACAGACAATAACTTGACATCTGGAAATCAAGTGAAGTTCATGGTCTTTGCAAATATTTAAAAAAGTGAAAATTGCAAGAGGCTGCATTTACAGCTTGTTTGGAATGGACAGCTCATTTAGAAACAAGCATGGTTCGCGAACCAGTAGTCTCGCCTGCGTATCGACCGCCTACTGAATTGACCACCTTCTTAATCATTCAGTTGTGGGGTGGAATAGGATAGGGTAGGAGTAGGGTATGCGTATTGAGCGCTTTCTTAATTGATTGGTACATAATTATTCAGTGCGTGTTAATTCCCTCAGATTTGGTAAACAAGCACTATGGTCTAAGTCAGGGGTTCATGAGTTATGACCTTGACCTCAAAATGACCCCTTGGATGACCTCAGCTCAGGTCAACTTTTTGAACAATTTTGGAAATTTTCCCCCAGATGACCTTTTGACCTTGACTGACCTTGACCTTGGGTCAATTACTTTCTATGGTCTAAGTTTAATCCATGTGGGGTCAGGGGTTAATGAGTTATGAGCTTGACCTCAAAATGACCTCGGATGACCTCAAATGACCTTTTGAACAATTTTGGACATTTGACCTCAGATGACCTTTTGACCTTAACTGACCTTGACCTTGGGTAAAGTACTTTCTATGGTCTAAGTTTAATCCATGTGGGGACAGGGGTTCATGAGTTATGAGCTTGACCTCAAAATGACTTCGGATGACCTCAGGTCAACTTTTTGAACAATTTTAAAAATTTGACCTCAAATGACCTTTTGACCTTGAATGACCTTCACCGCACCCCCAAAAAAGGCGTGGCGCGTATGCTAATCCCGAACCCCTTCATGTCACCAAGTTTCATTACCATAGCCCTTATGGTTTAGGAGATATACTTAAATACCAAATCACGCATTAATTATGCAAATTAGGTACTTTATATGCATAGTTTGCGTTCAAATTGTACGCAGCACCAGTTCAGCTCCAACCCTACCCACTCACCAAATATCATCAACATAGGGCATACGGTTTCCGAGATTTGCTCCGGACAAGAAATGCGGACGGCTGACAGTTTTAAGGAATGGTATGTCTCTTCTGAAAAATTTTCAGGGCGAGACAAAAACTCACCTTTTTAACAATCTCTATTTCCATTTGATCTTCAACGACTGCTAAACAATTAGCTTTACAGCTTGAGTACAGCATACGCTCCTTGATTGAACTTGTATAACCTCCCATTGAGTAAATGAACACTGGAAAAGATATGCACAAATTGTTGAGGCAACATTTATTTATTTTATTTCATGAACATACACATTAAAATAAAAGCAAATATCTGAGTGATCTTTGAACCAAAATAAATAATGTATCATTTTCAGTAAAAGGTACATAGTAGATTTCAGCAGCTGACTTTTCGTGCCCAAAGATTTCAGAGTTGGGAGCTCATACCGCGAGTTAAGTTATATGGGTTTCTGCTGTAGGGTTAGTTTTTCAAAATTTTTGTCTCTGCAATTCTTACACTTGGGTAACAATAAAACACAGTGCAAAATCACATGTAAAATTGTGCAAAATCACAATAAAAATTGTTAAACATGTAATCTCCCTACAAAACAGTACAATCAAAAAAAAATAGTGGGGGAAAAAGCCGCTAAGCCACGGATATCTTTTTCTCTCAATGCTAGCTCATTATTAAAGTGTTACCCATAATTAGCAAATGGGCATTGAGAAGAAACGTTCATTTTAATTAAAATAAGCAAAAATGACTATTTGGATAAAAAAAAACTTTCTTTCGAAAAATTGCACACCCCTAATTGAAATCGTAATACAATTAGCACTTGCTACGAAAAGCTACCCTCCTTTTTTCTTGTTTTTCTGGTTGCAAACTGCTTGCATAATAATATAGAGATATAGAGGTCTGCCTCAGTATGTGCATTGCAGAACAAGTGTATAAACACAACTTTTTAGCAAGGGATTGAAGTGAAATTGCACATTTTTAGAAAATAACTGCTTTGCATATAATTGCACATACGGCATTTTTACTTTGTAGGACAGGGGTGTACTGACATCATCAGTCAAGGGGCTCAAATTCAGGCCACTTGAGTGCCACCAAAATAAGGCCTCATAAAAAAAAAAAAAAGCAATACTATTTTTTTTTTGTAGAAATGCTAAAAAGGTGTTAAAAATCGAGCAAAATCGTTCAAATAATTATATCAAGACCTTACTTTCCTTTTTAAAAGATTCTTTTAATTTTTAATGTTTTTGATGTCGGAACTGTGGTCAAACTAACATCTACCTATACTCTGATCAACACTAAATAGGTGGGAATTATGAGGCTTTTCTTCATCCAAGTAAACATAATCCTAGTTACACGCGCACCGTAGATAATGATGCGCGAGAAACACATGCAACGCGCGCTGCATCTCCGGCAACTGTGCTGTGTCCAGCTACGCACAAGCTTATCTGTATGAATTCACGTTTTGAAAAAGAGCCCCGCCTATTTGGTGTTGATCAAAGTATATCATATTGAGTTAAAAGACAGCAAGTGAATGTGCAGTCAACATCTATACTTTGATCAACACCAAATAGGCGGGCCTCTTCACATCGTGAATTGATACAGATAAGTTTGTGCGTAGCTGGACACAGCACAACTGCAAGAGACACTGCGCGCTTTGCACGTGTGACTCGTGCGTCTTTATCTACAGCGCACGTGTAACTGGGATTATGTTTACTTGTGGATAAAGAAAAGCCTCATAATTCCCGCCTATTTAGTGTTGATCAAAGTATACCAAGGGTAAACCTGGATCGCTCAGGCTCTCCCCAACTTAAAGCAATACTATAAAGTGTTAAAAATGAAGTGCCCCCTGTCACCCATGACTTTTGATTTTTTCAGCTGGTTGCGGTTTGTTTTTGGTAGATATTAATACCCTCCAAATGATTTAGCTTAAATATGTTTACTTTTTCGGTTATGGCCATTTGTTGAATTAAATTCGGGATCCCGAATTGAATTCCACATGTATCAGTATAGGAAAGCATGCGCTTTTTATCCATTTTTAGGTGGCAAAACAATTTTTTAACAAAATGTACATGAAAATGCTTTTCAATAGTCACATTTCTTCATTTTATGCTATAAAACATTTTGACCAAAATCTTCTAGAATAGCTTAAAAAACACACCTCCCTCCCGCCTCACATTTTGAGAAACCTTTGGACGAGAAACAACTCATTTATTATATGTGGCCTAAACACCCTGTAAATACTACTTTACGCAAAAAGCAAAGAGTGCGAGTGCAAAACCCGAATACCCCCAATTTGATCACCATGCAAGAATATAATGGTGCTAATAAGTCTGGTTACCTCCACTAGGCAGTTCAATCAAATTTTATACACTTTTAAATAGATTTGAAATGTCCTTCAATGGAAAGATCATCACAGATCATTACATTTCCTTCAAAATGAGGAGTCAATCATTATCTCACGTTCAAAATTAATAAAGTTAAGCGAAAATGTGTTTTTTGAATGGACAGAGGTTACCCCTAGCATGGCAACACATGGCAATTTTTTTTTTAAATGAATCTTTGTTGTTTTGTATTTTTTCAATCTAAATTGAGCTAATATGCAAAATGGAATGTAAAATTGCACTTTAATATTGGCAAGACAATTTATTTATTAACTTCTGTACCAATCATAGCATTGTCATTGAATGTTGCCAATCTTGTTACAAATTCACCACCCAAGCTCTATTGTTAAGTTTATGCTTTCGAATTCAACACCAAAAACTTCAAATAAAACATTTCAAAACAACACTTCCTTCAGAGATCTTAGCTTCTAAAGTTGGATTGCAGTCTTTGAATATCTGCTTAACACAATGGTGATCTTGTCATTTTAAGAATAAATTTCAACTCGCGATGAAAAAGCTCCAACCAAATTTTGTGGTTTTCCTTGAAATATTTCCCTAAAATTTCACTTTTTTAACTTTGACAATATAGCAAACAAATAGGATAGAGATGTTAATTACTTTGTAAACTACAATTATCATATGAATCCTATGAAAGTAGTAGTCTCATTGATTGCAAAAATAAGAAGTTTTGAATTGAAATTGCCATGTCTCATTTGGGCTGTTGGAAATGTAAAATTTGCTTGTGTAAGCACTTACAAATGGATGTCAACATTTCAAAAAAAAATGCCCTCACCACAGTAGCACACAGTCACATCGGTCGATGAATGACGTCACAATGAAAAATGAAGGATGTGATATGTTCTTGCACACTTTAAGTGATACCAATCAATTGATCTTTCAAGAAGTGACATAGATGTAGCCAATACCTCGATCTATAGTACTTTTTTTCGGTGGCCTTCCAGTTTAACCCTCTTACTTACCTATGTCTTCTTTGTAATCTCCTTCATGTTGATGTTTGAAACAAAAGAAGTTATACCTAGAGGCACCCTCTGGTATGTGACCACTTAAGCCATGGACGTCACAGTTCTCTGAGGCTGATAACTCAATGGTTTCATTTTCTATATCTAAATTCTGTAAAAAAACATTACATAATGAATTAGCAACTTCTTTTCAACCAAAACTTTGATTCTGTTGGGAATCAAATTACATGAATTAACAATATATCAAAATTTTTGACAACTTTGGTTGCATTTTTTACAATTAAAGGGGGTATCAAAAAGTTTTGAATGGGACAGAATAGAGCTAGGACTGCAATTTTATTATGAGATACTTGAGGCAACTTTGCATAGTGCTAAGTAACACATTTCTCCCACTTTTAACTTATTGTAGGGATCTTCTCTATTGAAAAAAAAAATCCACTTTCACAGGCAGAAGAAAACAAAAATTCCCCCGAACTTGGAATAGACAGAAAAACAGATATTGAGCCCGGAACAAAATTTCATTATGAGATACTTTAGTCATCTTTACATAGTCAATGTGCAAAGTGACACATTTCTCCCACTTTTAACTTATTGTAGGGATCTTCTCTATTGAAAAAAAAAATCCACTTTTATATTTTAATGAAAATCAACATTTTCAGCAGGTCAGCCATGTTTTATTACGTCATTGTGACGTCATTCATCGACCAACTTCCATAATTTTGGTATCAATGGAAAGAGGAAAACCTATACAACCTGTATTTTG
>JXSR01S073251.1:52412-71817 GCA_000969725.1 Ophiothrix spiculata
GTCCAGATTTTGGATGATAAATTTCATCTTTGGGTTTAAATTTGGTTTGTAATGATTCTACACTATTAAAAGATGTTGCCTATGCTGAGTGGAATTTTTTTAGGTTTTTAATTTTCAAATATTTCATGTCAAAACTAAGAAAGCTTAAATGGCCAAAGTACTACACATTATTCCTGTGACCTAGGACCTATAGCAATTAAAATACCCAATGATAAAAGTTAATGATGGTCCATGGCCACAGCTCTGGGACTACAACATGACCAGACGGTAATAATTGATTAAAGGGTTCATCGTATCGCGATGCTTGCCATCCTGCCCGAGGGCAAAATCAAGCGATTACACACGGAAAATATTAATGAACCCTGTTCACACATACCCTTTTCATGTATTAAATGTCAAAATCCGGCCAAAAATTGGCCATAAAATAGTCTTTTCCGTCCTGGTTGTCAAATTATTTAATAGAGCCCATAGCTTGTTTATCTGTCTTGAGTTATCAAACGCACGCGCAACATCACGCGTTCAGAGCCGATGCGCCGTTGTGCACATGGCGACGCAGAGCGTCACACAATCATAACATTAATTATGCCGCTTATGAATCAACGCTGTTCATGCATGGCCACGTGACGGCTCTCGACTAATCAAAACCTCGGAAATTACGCAAGTATGTGTGAACGATGTATCATCGATTGGACGTGTGCCACGCAGGGTTAAGTTGGTTAGGTCATTAGCATAACAATAAGCGTTCCCCTATGCTTGAACGTTTTGTAAACATACATACATGATCATGAATGATGTGTCAACTTAAAGTTAACATGTTCAACTTCACAAGTTCAAGAATCAAGTTCATGCCAACCCAGGCCCAAGGGCAAGGCAAGCCTGCAGCACACGGTTAGTCAAAGCTTACCTTGAATTCCAGTTTGATGAGACATAGTTGTATCTAGAAAATCGTGTATTCACTACGAGAGTAAACAGCACCAAGTATTTAATGTTGTATTATGATCAACAGGAAGAGATTTTGGACTCCATACACTACAGCGGGCGGAACTCCGAAATGCGGAAGTGCTTGTAATTAACCACAATTCTAGTTCAAAATATAAGGATTTCTCTAATGACATTTTTGCAATAATTTAAACAAATTCTACAGTGAAATCAATATTATTTTCTAACTATATGTACTAATGTTGTTGTAAATATCGAAAAAATTAATGTAATTCAGTAAAATTGAGTAAATTTAGTAAAGAATTGTGATCATTTTTAGTACCATATGTGGTTTATTTTTAAACACTAAATCAAAAGTTTGATGAACTCTGAAACACTTCCGGTTAAGCATAAGCTTTTGTGATTGGTTTATATTCCAATAAAATTCCAGAGTGAACAACTTTGGACCAATGAAATTCTATCTACAATGAACAACATGTCATTGGCGATATTTGCCCTTTCAAAATGGCGCTGCCCATTGGAGAAACATGAACACGGTCTTTTCTTCATATTTTATCCATTTCATATGAAATCCAGTATTTTGGAAGTCGTTTTTCAATTAAGCAAGGCGTGTACCTCATAGCACATTATGTCTCGCGTTGCTCATCGCATTTCCGATGGACAAAAACGCAGTAGAGATGTCGTGAATGACGATAATGTGAATGTTGATTTCGCATCTCTGCTATTGTCATCTGCTGTACAAGCTGGCCTTGAAAGTGCAGGATTTGAAAGACCGTCTCCTATACAGCTAAAAGCTATTCCTTTAGGCAGATGTGGACTTGGTAAGTGAAGGAGAATAGCTACCGGCCTTTGTTTGAAAAAAAAAATCTTAGTACTTAAAGGTGCAATTCATGATTTTGATGTGGCCTCTTTTCTAGCTAAATAAAAAGAAGAGTACAACATAAATATATACTGAAAATTTCACTTGATTCCGACTGTTCGTTTCTAAGTTACAAGCTTTTCAGCATTTTGAAAATCCTCATAGACTTGGTCTGAGTTTCTTGATCGAAAAACCCGAACGACTCACTGCGATGATTTATCTCGTACGTCGCTCAGGCGCGGAGCTATTCAAATTCAGTTGAGAAATTTACGTCACTTTGCTCAATGACGCATTTTGTTGAGCTTGGTTTAATGTTTTTCGCTGATAGCAAAATATTTTCATATGTCATTAAGCAGATGGAGCGCTATAAAATTGGGCACAATAGATCGACGATTGTTGACACAGCGCGATCACCGAAGAACGTGTAGGTAGAGGCCAAAAACATCATCCAGATTTCATGTTAAATGGAAATTAATGAGAATTTCAAATTGTAAGTTTGTGTTTCCTCACTAAAATTAAATCATCGAGTCTATTTTTGTCGATTTATTTTAAACGAAGGTAGCCGTAACATGCGTTTCAAAATCCTGAACGCTGGCTCAATTGGAAATACGTTGTTGCAAGGTTGCCGAATTCGCTTAGCGTGAGTGCCTCATATAGAATATGAGGCACGAGTTGAGTGCAATGAGTTTCCAGACCCATCCTCCTTTTCATTACATATTGGGTCTGGGCTAACAGCCATTGACTTCTGCGAAACGCCGACAAAATTTTGAAATACGAAGCAGATGCACCTCTTGAAGCAACAGATGTATGCGATCACTATCAAATAGCACTCGCTCAACAAGAATTCATGATCAAATGCCTTCATGTACCAAAAATCGACAAAATTCCAAAGTTGGACTGCCGAATTCAACACACTTGACAAACTTAAGATGGCGTCAAAATGATGTAAACAAACTTACAAAACCTCAAATTTTTCAAGTCCAAATGTCCCATTAGTCGTCGCAATTAATGTTTTAGTTAGTGGAACTAATGCTCTTGCTCTTGTCAAACATCGATGTACGCAACTTGAAGAAAAAAATATTGCGGCGTTGCGGTCAAGGGGCGTTAGACCTAGGTACATAGACTACTGTGTTGTAATTACTGTCGGGGCCCCGACAATAATTAGAAAATAACACATTTTCTCACTTTTCTCAAAAATGCAAGCACATATGAAAGAACGGTTTGGGGATCGTAACATATACCACTTAAGGATTCTTATAAGCTAAAAAACTCAAATTTTATAGAGGTGACCTTGAGGGTGAAAAGTGGATCATGAATTGCCCCTTAACTTTTTTCTTTTTGACCTTTTATCCTTTAGACCTCATTGTTCAAGCTAAATCTGGTACTGGCAAGACATGTGTCTTCAGCGTGATAGCATTAGAGAGTCTTGATACCCATAGCAATAGTACTCAAGTCTTGGTATTAGCACCGACCAGAGAGATTGCAGTGCAGATTCAAGATGTCATCCTATCGTTGGGTTCTGCAATGCCCGAATTACGCTGTCATGTGTTTATCGGTGGAACAATGATAGGACCGGATAAGCAGAAGCTTAAGAAATGTCATATTGCTGTTGGTACACCAGGTAAGTATATGTTAATGCCTCGAACATACTTAGGAAATTTCATGTTTAGCTGAGACCATTTTGAATGCATTCATCGATTAGCTCATTAATATAAAATGACAACAAGTACAAGTTCACAACATTTGCTTCATGACTGAGTAACTCTCCTTTGTTTTAAATCAGGAGAATGTCAAATGTGGTTTTGTTTTTATTTTACAGACACTTTAAACTTGAGTTAATTTTTTTAACCTTAGAACTGCAAAAATAGTAAAACTTGACAAGTTTTAAAATTAAAAATTTCCTTCCCAGGCTAACTACACCCAATGAATTCAATGATACAACGTGCCAACATAGAGAAAGATTACTTGGGTATTGCTATTCTTGGGTAGCATGAAAAGAATTGTGATGCAAAAATTTAATAACAGACCTGAAACTTTTCAGCTTTTCATCTGATTTTAGCTCTCTTTATTTCACTTTGCAGGCTGCAGCTGATTTCATCCCTTATTATTATACTTTTTAGCTCTTTTTCTTGATAAATCAGCCAAATTTAAGGTCTTTGGTGCAGAATATAACAGTTTTCAGCTCTTTTTTTGAAGATTTAGTTTCAGGTCTGTAATAATATCAGGGAGGAGATAATAATATGGATGTGGGAGTTCTTGGTACCATAATGGTACTGTAATCGTCAGTTTTCATTAATTTGTAATGGTTTTAAAATTCTACATTTTAGAAACCTTTTCCTAACAAGCTTTAAGTTTCTGTTAAGTAAAAACAAAAGCAGATAGTTACTTGAAACTTTCCAGATATTCATCAATCAAGTTGAACTAGATATCGTATCAGTAAAAAGTACATCTAGGGCCAAAAAAAAAAATCATTTTTTGATTGGCGTAACATAGGAAAAAAATAGGGTAGTTAGGTCGGATTTTTTTTTTTAATTTAATTTTTTTTAAGTCTATGTTTCACATACAAGAACACAAAATATACGACACATATATACAAAAACATCTTCACTTTTTCTGTAACACATCTTTTATTTGTCATTTTGAATGTCCTGCAAGCCATATCTCAGGCCCCCATGAATCGATTCCCATCAAATTGGGGATTTGGAGGTTTTTTACCATGCTCAAAAGATAGAAATATTTAGGGTCGGTGGTAAAAATAGGGTCGGTCGGGTTACGCCAATCAAACAATTTTTTTAGGCCTAGGTCATCTTCTAACTCAGGCTGCAAACGTATTGAACACCCCTTATATCGAAATGATAGCAATATATTGTTTACATTGCAGGTCGGATTAAGCAGCTTATTGAATTTGAGCTGTTGAAGACAGAAAGCATCCGCTTGTTTGTATTAGATGAAGCTGATAAACTATTGGATCATAAGTTCAAGGAACAAGTCAAGTAAGTTTATGTAAAGATACATGTAGATAAGGAGTGATATGGAGTAGTGTGGCACACTGGTAGAGTTGTCGCTTGGGGGCAGTAGGTCCCGTGTTCAATTCCGATTCTGTTCAGTATCAGAATGGCACATTACTCCTGTGGCAAGGCAGGTTGGTGAAGTACTGTTAATTCTTCCCTTTCACCAATGCAGCTAGCCAGTAGTTGTACGTGAATTTGGTTTTCTTGATTCCATACCCGTCTTGGTAGGTTTCCTCCGGGTACTCCGGTTTCCTCCTACTTCTAAAAATCTGACTCCTCCTATCAATGCCATGTCGTTCTTCCAGTCAATTGTGTGATTGGTAAGGATACTCTCCTTTGGAGCGCTACAGCTACACACAGCAGTGCCTTGTGCTATACCTTTGGGTAATCAGCGCACAGTTTAAATACCCTCCATTATTATTATTTAGATGTGCAAGATCAAGAGGAGTGAGTCGGAAATCGTTAATTTTGATTTTGTACTGAGAGGTCATAAAAAGGAAGAAAATTCTTGGAGCAACAACACAAGTTAAAATTTAATTCAATCTATACATGTCTTCTTTTTCTTTATCAGTTGGATATATCATCAGCTTGCAGAAAACAAACAAATGTTGGCTTTGTCAGCAACCTACCCAGAATACCTTGCACAACAACTCACAACCTATATGAGGGATCCTACGTTTGTACGACTTAACCGCAAAGATTTGGCTTTACACGGTAAGGAATTATAACTATCTACATTAGGAAGTTGTACCAAATTATTGAAATTGATCATTCCAAACCAAATGTGTTCAGTGGTATCAGTATTATACCATCTACTGATTTCCAACTACACAACTCAATTTGCATTACTTCTGAACATGCACCTGCAAAAATTCAGGGTTCAATGACTCGCCCTGTTTGATTGGCAACCAAGATGAAGACCATTCCCACTTATGATTAGCACAGTGGTCAAAGAAGTAAGGGGTCTCCTCTTTAAATTCCTTGCTCAAAAGTATACAATTGTTTGTCGTATTTGCTACTTACTATGCAGCCTGTTACTGGTTTGTTTGAGCTGTAAACTAATACAGTACTTACTTTACTTTGGTCGACCACAGTTGGAAGCCATGATGAATTTGCACCACTGCACACAGTCCAACGACAGTTTTTGTAGCTCTTGTTGTCAAATGCCAGCATCTTGACATAGCAGCTTTGGATAGGTGAGCCTTGGTCTTCCTTGGGCACGTGTTCCTTGAGGTGGATCCCAGAACACCAATCCGGAAACAGGTTCATTAGCATGCCTTGCACAGTGCGCTGCAAAGTTCAGTTGGCGACTAATATAGTAAAAAGCTCACATGAATCAACATTTATAGGAAACTTTTATGATATTTTTCTGTTTTTATATGCCTAGCTAGGTACAAATTGTATCTCAAGTGGCGTTCAGTATTAAAAAAATGTCCCATAGTGTTTTCTGCTTCCTCGTTCCTTTTCTCCACAAACTGAGAAGTATGAACCAAAGTTACTGCTATATGCATGAATATCAGGGAAAGAGATAATGGGAAGTGAAACTGACGGGCTAAAAAGTGCACCTACCCGAAGGGGTGATTTGCTGCAATCAAATCACCCCTTTACTACAGCAAATCTGCTGTAAATAATGTACCATGCTACGTCACAAAATAAACTTCATTATGCACAAACTATTGTTATGTGTGCATTAATGAAGTTGTTTATGACATTCAACAAGGTGATACATAACTCTTTAACAGTCATGATTGCGTTGTCACTAATACTGGTGAAGCGTTTGAATTGTATGTGTTGAATGGCGAGTATACGATTCGAGTATCAGATTAGTTCTTCCCGCGTACAAATTTTGTCCATTGGCTTGGAATAGGAGTTTTGTGGCCCTGTGAATATCCATGTTTCAACTGTGCGATATGTGTTGTTACTTGTTTGCACACAATTGCAAATGGGTGTGATGATGTAGAGTTGCATTATTTACTATGCATGTAGTCTGGTTTGCATGTCAAAGTTGATGGACTATTATCTCAAACCATGCTAAAAGATAGTAGCTGGTCAAAGACTCAGTAACAAAAGTTTTGAGATGGAACGTCTGTTATAGAGGCCGGTTGCGTTCAGTTACTGCCTTGTGGTATTTTTTGTGTCCTCATTCCTATGGATATAACAAACAATAGTGTGGATGGTTCCTGCCTCAGTAACAAGACTTTTGAGGACAAAGTGGAAAACCTGAACAGATTCTATCTCCAGTAGTATTTAATCAGTGCCTCATAGTGTTTCCTATTGCTTTATTCTTAAGTATTAATAAACAGTACTACAAGATTGTAGCTGGCCATAGACTCAGTAACAAGGCTTTTGAAAACAAAGTGTCTTCTGTTACGGATTCTATTTTGGGTTGCATTCATTCAGTGCATCATGGTTCTTTTTGTTTCCCGGTTCTATGGTGTTTCTGTTGCTTCACAGACTCGATAACAAGGCCTTTGAGTATAAGGGGAACATCTGCTGCAGATTCTTCCAACATGCCTCATGGCTTTTTTTATTTCCCTATTTCTAGGTATCAAACAGTACTACAAGATTGTAGCTGGCCATAAACTCAGTAACAAGGCTTTTGAAAACAAAGTGGAACACCTTTTGCAGATTCTGTCTCAAGTAGCATTTAACCAGTGCCTCATATTCTCAAATCTGCAAACAAGGTTAGTATTTATTACTTTGGTACTACTGCTATGTCAGCACACTGTGTTTTTAGATTGTGTGGATATGTTTAATCCATGTATTTTTACCCAGGTTTATTGATAGCAGACAAGAAATAAATGTGTAGATTGTCAATGTAATACATTTTTGTCAAATTTAATTATCATCCTGTTGTGATGATACTGGTCAAGTGATTAGGCCAAAAAAAATAGTTGTGTTGCCCTCACAGGCCCAAAGTGGTTGGGACGGCCAGGCCGGATTTTGTTTTTCTTTTTTTTTAAATAACCATTACAGATGCCATGTGTAACGCCAATATACACATCTTGGAACATTTTCGTGGCTGGAAATCAGGCAAAACTCAAGAAATATTAAAAATCAAAAATTTTGGTGATAAAAAAAAAAACGGGTCGGGATTTTCCACAATTTCGACCAGGCCGGCGGAGGGCAACACAACATTTTTTTTTGGCCTTATAAAACACAATTTTAAAGCATAGTATTCATGACATGGGAGAAAGGACTTATAAGACCTTCAGTCAGAGTCCTACTGACTTAACCAATTGTTCTATTTTATGCGAGTCTCATTCAAAAAAAAACCCAACCAAATCATTTCAGTTAAGAAGTCCCAATTAAAAACCACCCTAATCATTTTAGTTAGTCAGGTTTAGATTTATTTATTATCTAAATTTGAAAAAAATAAATGAGAGATGTTTAGATACAAAGCACTAGCCGTTATTAGAATGATATAGGAATCAGCAAGTAGAACTGTATGGGAGTGAATTCTACACAAAACTGTCAATGAAGTGACTTTATCAGAAAGTGCAAAGCTGCAGTAATCATGTTTCTGTCGGCGGCGTAATATCAGAATCAAGATCAAGAATTTGTCATGCAATTGCAAGAAAGTCGTATCTTCAATAGCTGCCATTTTTCTTAAATTTGCATTGCACACTCTATATAATGTCCAGTCTTGGGTCATCAGTGGCTCTTGAAATGGTTCTTCAGGTGACTGTCCACTTCAAGAGCCACCTGAAGAACCATTTCAAGAACCACTGACATATTGGAGATAAACTTTTCAGGGATTTTTGGCATTCTTGTAATATTTTTATTTATAAATATCACATGTAGCAGCCATTGCGGATGCAACATTCTTGCACTCATATGACGAATTGTGTCACATGATGCATTGCGACTCAATCCATACAAAATTGTGTATCGGATACAAAAATTGTTGTTCTGAATGTGTCTTGATAGATCACATGATGCCATTCTTAACCTCGGTCTTCCATTTATAGGAATGGTATATAGATGTTACTGTGAAATATAAAATGTTCTATGATATCAGAATACAAACGTTATCTATAAACATTAAACTGACTGAATATTTTTCATCTTTGTTAACTTTCAGGGCTCAAAATCTCTCTGACATGTTAAATTTCAAAGGCTGGCCAAGTACCTACATATCAGGGCATCAAGAACAGGCACATCGGCTGTCAGCTATGGCGATGCTCAAGAAATTCCAGTGCAGAATTCTCATCTCTACAGATCTGGTAGGTATCGCAACAATTGCTAAAAAACATAATTGGCTACCCAATTCGGCAACTTTGATTTTATAAAGTTATCACAGTGTAATTTCATAGATGTAAGCGAGAAAAATATCTATTGTGGAGAGAGCTTATATGGTCTGGTAGGTCTTGAGTTCGAGCCCTGCTACGGCAAACGGGTGTCTTGGGGAAGGCATTTATTTTGATTGCCCCATTAATCCAAGCACATTTGGGAACTGTTGGGAGTATTACAAATACAGCAAGTGCCCATGGGTTTAGCCCCAAATTGGCCTCGTCTGCAGTCAATCTAGCACTACAATCGGGCTCGACTGATATGGTTTACTGACAAGAGAGGTCTGCGGCTCGGCTGTCATTGGCTTTATAGATCAGTGTTCTATGTAGAGTTATAGTGGATTTATTAAGTTAGTGAACTATATAGGCGAGGGTTGCAAGCGAGACTACAGTCAATCTTCTTCAAGGTGAAATGGTTGTGATGATTTCCAGAAAACAGCGTAATAGTAATGGCCAGTGCCATAAGCGTCTTTGGGTCGATACCGGCGCATAATAAATGTCCACTCTCAATAAAATATTACAAGTTTACTCTTGTGAAGAATTGGCATTGAGTGTTGGAAATAGGCAATTGTCATATACTCCAAGAAAACAGTATCTATTGTGTTATTTTCATTGAAGTCTTTTAAGTTGTAGAATATATTCTTTCCTTCGTGAGAGCTGAGCTTCAAGTGTTGTCTTCAGAGCACTTCATAGCTTTTTACCGACCTAGAGAGCCAAGTAGTTTCAAATCATCTCTCTTTCTCTTTGTTCACTTAGACTGCCCGAGGTATCGATGCTGAAAACGTGAATCTGATCATCAATCTGGACGTTCCATTTGACATCAAGACATACTTCCATCGTATTGGTCGTGCTGGCAGATTTGGTACACAAGGGGCTGCGATAACGCTAGCTAGCACTGGTCAAGAAGAAATACATATGACAAATATCAAGAAACATTGTCATGGAAAGATGATGGCTTTACCAGGTGAGTGCTTCTACCGCGACAGTTGCCAAATATATTTAGTAGATATTCGCCAAACGGGTTTTTTAACATTTGGGCTACAGAACTGAATTTTGGTCAAAAGTAGTGTCTCTGGATTTCTTTTTTTTTTTTCTTTCTTTTTTTAGAGTAAAAAAATTCTTCAATGAAGTAAGTCTTGTGAAATGTTATTTTACTTGTTTTTGAAAATAAGTACCAAAATGTGAACCACTTTGACAATATTGGTAATTTCCGTATTTTTTAGAGCTCTTTTGTTGTCTAAATTATTACAATTTTAGGAAATATTACAATTTTAAGAAATTATAAGTAAATATGGGTTAAATTCATTCAAATCGAGTTATTCTACGCTAGTTTCTACCCCATTTTATAGTTTTGAAAATTACCTGACCTTCAGTTCAAAGTTTTGAAGTGAAATATGCAAGCAATTTTGTACAAAGACAACGCAGAATTTATGTATGTTTTCAAGTAACATCATGGTATTTGGATACGGTACTTGTTTTCTTGCAAAGTGTCTTAGCTGTTGCAAAGTAAGATGTACTTTGTGTGTCCTTCCGTTATTGTGGAGAACAACTCCTTTACTAAGTGGGAGAAACCCAGTGGTAAGGCATTGTTAAACTAATCGCAATTACCAGAGTTAGAAACTTTCTTTGTGATTTTAAAAATTTTATGCTGGTTTCAAGACATTAGCCCCACATTCAGCCGTCAGAATGCTAACGTTGTTCCATTATTGCGTCAATATATCGGCCAACACTGTCCTAATGGACAAACTGACATGGGGCTGAACTCAATTATTTGCCAATGTTGGCCCAGCGTAATCGGCTTACTAAACTTTGCTATTTGGGTAATAGCGCATAGTCAGTGTACACATAAAATGTGTGGAATGTAATTTTGAACCTGTCAAAGTAGAGTTTAATTGGATCATCTTGAAAAAGGGAAGATTGTATATTTCATTAAATTGCCTGAATTATAGACAATTGTTACGTTTTTCTATATGACATGCAGAACCCATGAAATTGTCTTCTTCCAGTTTGCTGGCAGGCCTACTAACTGTCCCACATTGTGAGGGACAATCTCTCATTCTGATAATAAAGAAGAAAAGTCTTGAAATCCGAGATGTCCCTCATTTGGCATTTTGCTTACTATGTTTTGATGCCCCTCATTCTGGCAGGTCTCCTGTGGGTTAAGATCAAAGCTAGATGTTGGTAAACTAAACATCTATTATTGTTTCAAATAAATTTCAGACACAAACTGACAATTTTAATGCAGCCAACGTGTATCCACAAGCTGTGAAAAGCACAGGACACTGGGAAGTATGCAACACTGTTTCCAATCAGTAATAACAGTACTGCGACATCGCGCGCATGGATAGTGTTGCGTATTTGCGTAAATTTGCACAGGCAATACTGTAACGCAAGGCTCTGAATTTTCATGTCCAAAAATTATTTGAAACAACAATAGCACCGCCTGTAAAATGGTTAATTTGAAAGAATACGATATTTACACCATTTATAAGAACCAACGATTACACTGTCAAGATTCGTTATCTCAGTGTGAATTATTTATTTCCTCTTATATTTATTAATGTTGTATTTGTTTTCTTGTTCACTAGATTCCCTGCCATCTGACTTGGTGACTCAAAACAAAACCCCGGAAGACCTTGGCTACACAAACCTGTCATCAGATGACTCGGACTCGGATAGTCTCCCGTTAGAAGACAGTGAGATCCAAGAGAAGCAGCCACCAGACCATGAAAGCCAACCGCCACACAAAAACAGGCATAAGTTGAGAAGGAATTACAGGGATCAAAATGAACAGATAGAAATTGTAGGCTCAGGTGTTGTATATCATGCAAATGGATCCATACAATCATTAGATAACCATAAAAAGAATACAAAGACTAAGACCTCAACTAAAGTTTCAGTGGCAGATAAGGGGTGTCAAGTCAAGCCAAGTATTCTATCAGATATTTTTGGAATGGATGCGCTAGATTTCAAAATTCCATCATTATCAGCACACAGAGTGCATAGACGTATTGGTGAGCGCTGGACTTATGAAAAAGCCAAGAAGGATTTGCAAGAATTCTTAGACCCATCACTAAAAGCACCAGAAACTGCAGTTGTAGATGATGTTCATGCAAGAATATCGCCAGATGAGACTAGTGAATCAGTTGAAAGTATGATTCTACCACAAAGAATTGAAAAAGGTGATGACAATCTTCATGAACCAATACCAAATGCAAAGATTACAAAACAGTCTGAACATGTGGTAACAGATTCATCTTTATCAAAAAATGTTGAAGGAACTGACCAGATGGATAATTCTGAATCAAAATATGACATTTCAGATTCCAGTAATTGCAGTCTTCAACACAAAGAAGGTGGCAAAAGTCATCAATTGATTTCACCCAAATTAATAAGTCCCATGTCGGATACAGCAGCTGCTAATGATAAGCATAACAAGTATACAAATAATGTGATATCTAAAAATCATTGTGGCAAAAGAGACGAAAGAAACAATGAAGAAAATCATCCATTGATTTCATCCAAAACTAAGTCTGATATTTCCAAAGTAACAAGTCCTGTGTCTGATATAGCAGCTGGTAATGATAAACAAAACAAATCTAAAAATCATCGTAGCAAAAGAGATGGAAGAAACAACGAGGAACAACAGACTCTTACCAATTCTGTTCCTCAAACAAATAAAAAGCATCATAAACATGAAAACATTTCTGATAGCAGAAAGGATGATCAAAAATTGAAAGAGGACAAGCCATTCAGGCTTCGACCTCTCAGTGTAGCAGGCACACTTCAACAGATACAGAGTAAAATAAATAGCCAAGATGACAGCTTTAACTCGAAAATCAGTGACGGAGATTCAGTTTGGGAATCTTATAGAAAGTATTTGTCTTCACAAAATACAGAACAGTCACATGACAGTAATGGTAGATGCTCATTGGTTGACAATAAAACCCATGATGCTTCACTGTCAAGTACTGCCTCAAGCAGCAGCCAAACATCAGATTCAGAGAGTATTAGCTCATCAGAGACTGATTCTAATGATGAAAGCACAATTTCAGAATATGACTCGGATGAGAATGAAGATGACTCGGATGAGAATGAAGATGACTCGGATGAGAATGAAGATGACTCGGATGAGAGTGAACATAACTCGGATGAGAGTGACATAGATACAGAGGAAGACTGTGAGACAGAATTGAGTAAAGGACTAAAGAGTATGGGATTTAGTGATTATGCCACAAGCAGTGATTGGGATGCGACGTGGCAAGGCAGTTATGATGGTTATAATCCTTATTCAGGATATTCACAATATTTGCCTTATGCTCATGGTCAGACAAACTATTCCCAATATTCGCCTTATGTTCATGGTCAGCAATATCCAAGCTACCAGTATCCAAATCAATATGGGTACCATGAGCAAACTATGTATGATTATAGCAGGTGGTATCAAGCCTATCAATATTGGTAGTAAGACATAAAACAACCTACTAAATAATGTTGGTGTCAACCCATCATATTCGGAGTTACAGAGTAAAATCCTCTCCAAAAATAACAGGTTGATACCAACGTGTAGCATTATGGAACTTTACACAATTTGGGGATAATTGGGTTCTTCCTGGACAGGTAGATGGTGGTGTATTCAGAGTCAAGCAATTTTATCAAAAGACTCCTGCCAATATATATCACATGAGCTACTAGCTGTGCTCTTGACTGCTATTGGTAGACACAAAGTGATGTCTTATTAATGAAATCTATGGACTCTTGAGAGCACCATCAATCACTTTCAGGCTTGCGTTATTTCTCAAACACAAGAGGTGGTGCATGTAAAATGCAATACTGCAATATTATAAAAGTTCCATTTTGGTTTTAAGCTGGTTTCAGACTAGCCTGTCGTGCTGCCGCACGACCATGCGACGGGCACAAATTTAAAGTGCGCAAACTCAACCTTGTCGCAACAGAAAATGTTTGCGGCAAGCAAGACAAGCCGATATATCGATTACCCTGTCGTGATGGTCGCAGTGGCACAGTATTTTGAGTTGGGGAAAAGTCAACTTTTCTTGCGACAGACCACCGCGGCAGTATGCAAATGTGTCGCGCTACATCACGACAACTCTGAATTGCAAATGCTTGGTCGTCTGCCGCAGCTACAAGCTACAACGTGACACGTACTCTGAAACCACCTTCAGAAATACTTTTGCACTTGGGCACAGTGGTTTACACACTCACAGAGGGAGCACCATTGACAACAAACATATATGTGAACCAAACCCCCACCTTGCTCTCCACGGGTGGTTTCTGAGGCCCTGGGGCCTTATTCGTCGTAAAACCCTGTTACACTTAAGGCTGGGGTAGACTTTCAAATGACATAAACCATTTTTCCACTTTAACTTTCAAACTAATTGAATAAACTACATAAAAGTATACATTTTTAGAAGCAGATTTTTATTCTAAACATGATGATGATATCAACTTTTGACCCAAAATGTCAATTTTTGCAAAAAAAATGCCCAAAACATATTTTTCGGCCCAAAATTTCCGGTAAGCTTAACTAAAATATGCATTTGTACAATATACAATTAATATGTTCATTCTTGCCAAAAATCAAAAAATTGGTAAAACCCTTCCTATAGACATTTATTTCTAAATTCCAAAAAGCAAAAAAGTTTAAAATTTCACGAATGCAAATTTTAGTTAAGCTTTCCAGGGGCAAAAAATATGTTTTTTGGCATTTTTGGTCCAAACCGATATCACCAATATGTTAAGGATAAAAATCCACTCCTAAAAATGTATACTTTTATATGGTTTATACAATTAGTTTGAGAGTTGGGAGTACAAATACCGTTTAGGCTAGTTCAAGGTCTACCCCACTCTAAGTGTAAGTGTAACACTTAAACTTTACATTTACACTTAAGTGGTACACTTCAACTTTAGTGTTTCACTTACACTTAAGTGATTCCCATAACTTTAAAGCTCAATTTTAGAACTGCTTTATTGCAGTGTATCATTTTTGTTCTTTTTAAATGTAATTTTAAGTGCAAAAATGCTAACTATTATTTGCAAAAATTATTTCCAAGTACTAAACTGACTCTCTTAAGTTACACTAGATGTGTTTTCTTCGATTAAAACACAAATTATGTAAAATGTATGCTATGAATATCCATGTGACTTAAGAGTAACTTTTAAGGGTGCTCCAATGTCCCCTTAAAAGTTGCTCTTAAAATTAATAAGAGTTAAGGGATTCCCTTAAATATTTGTTCATTTTAAGTGCAACTCTAAGAGTTTGTCTTAAAATTCAGCAGATAGAAAGGGAAACTCTTTAAAAAGTTGCACTTAAGTGTGCTTTATGAATACGGCCCCTGTATCCTTAGGCTGTATATCCATCGGCTGTTCCCTGGAGTGTGGCCTTTCATTGTTTTCAATATTATTGTAATGCACCACATAGACAATTAATGTTGGTTATGCTCAGTATATGTAATGACTCAGCCCGAAAAGGGGACTTTGCGACAGAACACTTTTCGAGTAACTGATGAAAATAGGAAGCAAAAAATAAAGGAAATAATAAGAATTTCCAGCAGATTTTCTGTTGTAAAATTTGATCACCTTTATCAATTTCAACAAGTAAGGTGTTTTTTAAAGCTTAGAAAATGCTATCCGATGAAATGATAAAATCAAAATTGATATCATCCGCAAAGTCCCCCCTTTCGGGATGAGCCATCACATATGTGTCCCGCTGCGGCAAAAGAATGCAGTTGTCGGCTTCTTCATGTTGCTTATTTATTGAATATGTGTGGCACGGAACACTGGCACACGCCACAAAGAAACAGTCTATGGATACAGGGCCTACTAGTATTGTTTGTTTGGAATCTTGAATGTTACAGGGCCTATTAGTAACATTTGTTTGGAATATTGAATGTTTTAAAATAGTACCCTTCAAAATCATTGCAATGAGCTGCTGATACTTAATGGATGTTTTATTCTTAAAAAATATAAGTTGGTAAACTTAAACTTAAAAAAAACGATTTGACATATTTTTTACCTGTTCATCCTTGATGACTTAAGAAAAATCAATTTCAGGTATTTTCAGTAATTTTAGTACCAGGCTCTTTCTCTCCTTATGATTTGTTTCAAAATACATGTATTTCTCATGGTTTAAGTATAGCAACTATTTGTTTTTCACAAAACTGATCATGTTCAGCATATTTTTAGGAAGTTCTGTTTATATTGGATGGCTTTTGAGAGTGATACAAGGAAGTTCTGTTTGTAGTTTTTAAATATTTTTACAACAGGCAATTTTTCCTTGTATCACTGTTATATAACCTATCCATTATTATCCTTTATAACGCATTCGTCAATTGTAATTCCGGTCCCCGGGTACCTGGGGTGTGCTGGGAAGATGACATGAATTCGATTTAAAAGACTAACAACTTCCCTGTTAGTTTCCTCCAAATTCCCTGCACCACAGGAAAACATTATGTGTCAAATTCATGACGAGTTTCTGGCCCCCAACCACAGAGAATTTGGCTGACGTCCCGCCCAGGTCTGCACGTGTTCCCCTGCATGTTTCCCTGCATACAGTCAGGGCTATTTACAAGTAAGAGTCCCCACTGAAGTTCCTAACACGTTTCCTGGCTGATTATTTCATCGCCTGATTCAACAACATAGTCCCCAACATTTTTATGGGTAGCGGGGACACATTTGCAACCAGTCCCCATTATGTCTCACCAACTTCATTGCATGTCCAGGGTACCCAGGGCCAGGATTACAATTGACAAATACATAATATATCCAAACAGATATTAGAGCGCAAGGATATTCAACTGGTTTGGCCTTCACATTCAATAGAATTTCAAAAGAACCAATTAAATTTACAATGTAAAGCTTTGAAACCATGTCTGTCGTGCAATCAGTTCAAATTCATTGGTAGCATTATAATAGTATGGTTCAACATAAGAATATATTAGCTCCGCGTAAGTCTTTAAGGTACACTAGCTTGTCTCCAACATCTTATATCTCGCACAACTCAAAATAAGCGCTGGTAAGAGCGAATCAATCTTGGCATTGGAATATTGATTCGTTTTGAGCATCGAAATACATAACATTTGTGGTGCATTGGTAATTGGGAGAATTTCTTGTACCCCAAGTTATTTAAAATGCGGTGCATCATGCAGAAATTGCACATGTTATTTTTGCAACCCTGGGGATGAGGCTGTTACGTAAATACAAAAGAAATAGAAAATAGGTATACCAAATAATGTTACATTTCATGCAATATCTCCGAAATATCAAGAATTTGGAGGTGAAATTTTGGATTTAGAATAAAAAAAATATACTACTGGTACTTCCGGTTGAGCCCAGGGGGATGAGAATATGATCGGAACCTCCACCTTAAGGTAAAAATGTCATTTGAGGTCAAATTTCCCAAATGGTCAAAAAGTTTCCCTGAAGTCAATATAAGGTCAAAAATTTGACTCAAGGTCAACCGAGGTTATTTCAAGGTCAAAGCCATAAATTCTAAACTCATTACATGATAAGCATTCTACGGGTACACTACTCCGACTCGCCACTAGTCCAAAAATAAAATACAATGCACTTGTCCGACACGGCGGCACTAGTCTGAAAATGAAATACACGGCGCTAGCCCGAATCTGACGATATTTTTGTCGAACTAATGCGGTGGTTTTCAGGTTCAGACTAGCGCATTGGTTTTCAGATCAGAATTATGGCACTGCGCTAGTCCGAATCTGAAAAGCACTGGTCTAGTCCGACAATAAAGGAAAAAGTATACTTTGGGTCCCATCAAAAACTTGACCCTAACCCTGACTCGACCCTAACTCGCTTAACTATGATCGCACCCTAACTCTCTAACCATGACCTGTCCCTAAGCATACCCTAAACCCTACCCTTACCTTAAATTTTGGATGAGACCTAAAGTATTGGTTTAAAAAAAATGGACTAGCACACTGTTGAACACGTAAGTGCATAAGGGGGGGGGGTCCATTTGGACCCTGGATTTCATACTTGCCAACATTTGAAAACTGGAAGGAGGGAATTTAATGGGCACGTTTTTGTCCAAAAAGAGGAACATTTCCAATTTTCCTATTTACTATTATAGGGTGAGTTTTACAAAAAGAGGAACGGATTGGTAAAAATTACCTTTTTCTTTTGCCAAAAACAGGACCGTTCCTCTTAAACAGGAACATTTAGCAAGTATGGGATTTAGTTTTTTGTGCGCAAACCCAATAAAATTGTTTTATGTAATTGTCAAGGTAGAGGTTGCACATGTTTTGGTGCAAAAAAAATTGAAACGGTCGCACCGTTTTTGAGATAATTAGCATAAACTGGTAAAATGATGGGGCTGTTCAAATTTTGTTTTGTCCCTAAAAACGAATTTCAGCAATGTATTTGTCATTATAGTCTGCTATAAGCCAAATTTCATTGAAAAAATTCTTTGGGAAAGCAGATTTCGATTTTTTGGCGGGAAATTTAATAAAATGACAATTTGACACAAATAAAGAAATCTGGCCGCCATTTTGAAACGGAATGACAGATTTCTAAATTGTTTGTTTCATATGAATTGTATTCAGCTGGTGTGTCACTGAGTACGGTTTTAAAGATGAATAATGTCAGGGGTGTGAGAATTCAGCTTTTAAGCTGATTTCAGCTCTTTTTCATGAGTTTAAGACAAAATAATTTCAGGTTTTATGCCTCTGCCAGAGGCATTATGTTTTCTGGTTGTCCATCCGTCCGTCCGGGCTCATTTCTCGGAACTGGTGAGGCGTATAGCGATGCAAGTCGGTGGAGTGGAGGTAAGGGTGGCTAGTAATTTTCTCTGAAAGTTTTGGCGCAAAATATGCAAATTTAGTCGGTTTTTAAGCAGAAAATATGAGATTTAAGGGACTTGGGCTGAAATCCAAAAGGGGTCAATCTTAACCCCACCCCTTCAAAATGTTAACCCCACCTTATTTTGATTTGCGCACGACATATGCAAAAATCGGCCATTTAATTAATGAATACGATGCGTTTTAAGATGGCGCTCTTACATGTAATCCTATGGAAATGGAATCTGAGTAGATAAAAGTGGCAATATCTCTTAAACGAAGCGTAATTTTATTTTAAGCGTCATCTCGGAAACCGCATGCCTACGTTAATGATATTTGGTGACTGGGTAGACCCGGAGCCGAACTGGATCCAGCAACAATTTTGGCGCAAAATATGCTAATTAAGTACCTAATTTGCATAATTTATGGATCCAGCAACAATTTTGGCGCAAAATATGCTAATTAAGTACCTAATTTGCATAATTTATG
>JXSR01S073252.1:0-10005 GCA_000969725.1 Ophiothrix spiculata
GCGCTTAGTTCACTGGCTTCTAGCGAAATGAATTGAAAATGAACGGGTCGCTGCTGAGAAGCGACGAGAACAAAGCCGTTGCTAGGAAACGGAATGCGAAAAAAGATCGGCCTATTTTTCGGAAACGGAAAAGGCCGACCGGGGGAGCCTCCTTCATCCGCATGCGACCAAACGCATTTCCCAATTTTTACATTGTGAAATGTTAGTGTGCGAGTGAGTTGAGACTATAAGTGTACTTCAGTATTTGTTTACATATATGTCACATTTTGGTTACATAAAAGAATATTTTTTAAACATTTTTTAATATGTTTGTGGAAATCGCTCCGTATAACCACGGTTAAGATGAGTTTGGTTCAATAATGCCTTAATTTACAACTTATTTAAACGATTGCAGATAATAAAGATGTTTATTGGATAATTTGAAATTCAATGAAATATTGCATGTAGTCTTGGTATTATATGCGCCAAATTTCAAGTGAATTACGTAACCAGAAATAATCAAGTTGCTATTGTTTTTTCATAGTAACCTCTGAGGCGTTATAAACTGTCAATTAGTGCCTACACCATGATCAATGGTGCATTATTATAGCTGTTTTTATTTCCTGAATTACCTTAAATGGTGGCACAATTGAAGACTGTAGTGCAAGAAGTACTTTACTGACATAATACTAGTTTTAAAATACTATAAGCATTTAAAGTCCTGACATTTTTATAACTTCTTTATATTTCGTATATGTTATTGTATATTAAAGTTAATTAATTATGGTGATTTAGAAGACTGTATCGATTATTGATTTTCTGTTATCAATAATCAATATTTTGCAGTTAAGTACTTCTTCCTCTATTATCATGATCGCCAATCAAAAAATTATCTTAAAGTAAGTCATCCAAACGACCTAAAACTTTATATATTTGGAATGTACAAAGGCAAACCAAACAATTTGACATGTCGTTTGTGCAAATCAGACTTTGTTGAAAATTTGACCTCATTTGACCTCGATTTTTGTCTTATATCTCATTAACCCAACCGTCAAGGTGCATAAAAGTATATATATTTGTAATCTATACGACATACGATTAATATGATATGTGTCTCGACGTGTTTTAGCATTTAGAGAATGTTGACCCAAATTCACTCAAGCGTGACGACCCCTTACGAGAGGGTAAACTACCCCAACATTTGTCAAAATATTTTCAGCCTACAGTGAACTTGAAACTACCAATAACTCAATTTCGTAAAAAATTGCACTTATGTACTTCTTGCACTTCGCTCTTCAATTATTGATCTCTTGACAAAAGGGATAAGGGAAATATGATATACGAATTATTATATATCATTTTACAATGATTTAAAAGCTCAGAATATGAAGATTTTGAACATCCCGACTTTCGCTCATTTTGCCGGAGAATAGGATAATCGGATAACAAGACGATTAAACAGTGGGATAAGACATTTCCCTATCATATGACACATACGTATACGATGTTAACATGGTGAAGGCAAAAACCTTAGTCAATGTAATCTTATTCTGGATAGTTTAACGCATATGAAAATGCCAGTTGAACGCCATCATCAACATACACTATGCGCAAAATGAACTAAGCAAAATATCAGTTATTATTTTACGATGGCGCTATTTTCTGTGTGTCTCCTGGAGTAAACTGGAACTCTACTCAACCACCTACTAATGTTTTTTGTTCTAATTTCTTTTCTTAGAGTTGGTTGGGAAGAAGACGGATTTTTTTTGGAAAACACGAACAACAACAAAATCAATTGCACAAAAAGCAAGTCCAAATATCCTTCCCCAAAATGAACAAAAGCAAGAACAAACAGTAACAAGCCAATCTAAATTTCAAATCTCATTTGAAAACGGTTTAGAGACCATTTTTTCAAAACTGAATTTTTGGCAGATTCTCATAGACCTCTTAACTTGTGCATTATCCTGTTATTCAAAATTGGAGAAAATTGTCTCTAAGTGGTTAAAATTCCCAAAATGTTACTTTTTAAGAATGGACATTACATAACCATATTCGGGCGTAATACTCATATATTGTATTTTTTCTTTATCAAAATGCCCATATGTTGAAAGTTGGTATTCATAGAGTGTATTAGAGCTTAGTGCAGAACTGAAAAAGAAATTGTGCCAAAAGTTCAATATTTGGCAGATTAAATTTGGTGAATTGATCTACAAAACTGCTTACGTCCATTTTCAACAATAAAACAATTGCCAATTAGTCGCAAAATATTTGACAAATTATCTAAATCAAAGTTTATCTATAAAGATATATTCATACAGAACTTGCCACTTAGCTTTGTGATTTGAATATATTGCTGTGTATCAAGAAAGTATTACATAAAATTAGTTATGATACAATACACATCCCAGAATTCGTTGTCCATAATTCTGTCAACTTCTGCTGTTATGCTATTACCATATGAAGGAAGATTTAACACCCAGAATATTTATAGCTAAAACATTGAGACAATCTTTATAGTCACACTCAACATGCTAAAATTATACACGAACCCTTATAAATAATGTAGATAATAGTGTTTCCAATGTGAGGTGTCGATAACGTCATTTGCTTAATTAGTTACCAAATTAGGCGATAAATTAACTTAAGGAAAAACAGACTGTAGGACGTAATAGGTTTCTTCTAATCATGCGAAAATGTCAGTAAGCTGCTGGATTAATGTTGACCTGCTTACTTGAAAGGAATCCTTTATCTCAAAATAGCCACGAGCGCAAAACAACGCTGCTTTTTTATTTTTGTTAAAAATAAGCTGAAGAAAAGTACTAAGATTAGTTGTGTTCGTATGAGCACACCATAAGATAGAATAAGTACGTGCCTGGGAAAAAGAGAAATGGAAGACATTTCACTACGCCGAAGTTGGTATTTCCTGTTCTACTCGAGTTTAAAATGCGCGTGAAATGCTACCGCTTAACCACTCTACTTCAACAGCTCAATAGCTTACATGTGTCTCAGACATATGGCATTTGCGATTCCATACTGTTTCTTAGCATAAGACATTTCTGTTATTGTAATTCTCTTACATATGTTGTTATCACTTTGTACATAACAGATTTATTGCACTCACGTTCAACTACTTACAAATCGCATTTAAATGCTGTGGAAATTTAATTCTTAGACACATTTGAGGCGTACATTCGGAACTGACAGATCCATTTATCACACAACGTAATGTTATAAACACTTTTAAAACCACTTTAAAGCTATAGATATGTAAAAGGAGATAACATGTTCTTAATTTAACAAAGTGTAAAATACCTAATCTTTTATATTGCTTCACTAATGTTTTAGATTCAAGATTATCAGAATAATCATATTTATTAAACAGATATATAAATTTAAGAGTAAGACTCGTATGTCCATGCAATACTTCTCTTTAAAAGAAGCAATACACATCAGAACCCCAGGTATATTAGGTTTGTCTAATGAAACTTTGTACGCTTCATTAGGGAGCCAAAAGCCAAGAAATACACTGGCAGACATATCGTGGATTTGGTGTACGTTGAGAGAAGAAGTAGAGGAGCAATAAACATTGAAATTGAATAAGTCAGGGTGGGATGAACAATCGTGGTTAGCATACTCCTGTGTGTGGTATATTCACTTGTGATGTCTGCTTTATGTCTGGCTATCGAACAACTTGTAGATAAAGTTAATGCTGTCATTGAAAAAGATGAGACAACACTTGCTATAATATTTCAAAAGCGTTCAACACTTTTGACCTTAAGTCGACATACTTCTTTATATATAAATGAGAACATTATTATATGGATTTCAGGGATTAGCATTGGACTGGTTCACAAGTTACGTAAACAAGGACACAATTTGTTTCCTTCAATGACTGTAATTCCCACATCAAGAACATTGTGTGTGGTATTCCACTAGGTTCCATTTTGGACCATTACTCTTCATTTTATATGTTAATGATATTACATATACCTCCAATATTCTTAATGTCATACTTTTGCTGATGAATTAAGATAAAAACATAAACAGCAAAATCAATGTAACCACTAAAGAACTTGAAGAAGTCAGCACTTGGTTCAGAGCCAATTAATTATCAGTAAAATGATCTGAAAGAAAGCTAACTTTATGATTTTGGACATACGGTACACGATATCAAAATGAAGCACACATCGATTTATATAAAAGTCGTTCTTGATAATTAAGTCATTGGAAGAGTTAAATCTACGAATTATTTTGAAAATGGAAACCCCATATCGATTGCATATCAAAACAGTATCTTGGTATTTTGAATAACCTAAAACACTTCATTCCAGCTCACTTATTGCACACTACTTATTGTACTTTGATTTTGCAATACTATTTTTGTAATACTGGGGAATACTTATAAATCATATCTTGACAAATTGATAAAAAATCAAAATGGGCAATAAGGATAATCTTAAACAACAATTACAGAGCTCATACGGCACCCTTATTTGTATAATATGAATAGATTTTCCATCAATCTTTAATAATGATAACAATAATAGTTAATAATAATAATTTATCAACGTTTTACCAGCTGCATTTAACAACTATTTCACCAACCGCTCGGAAGTTCATGATTACCCAACAAGATATGCCAATAATCTACATGTAACAAATAATAGAAATTATTTTGCTGATCGCATCATCCGTTCATCTGGTCCAAATATGTGGTATTCACTTCTTAAAAACTTCTAAAACTGCAAAACATTTCTACACTGAATATTTTGCCGAACAGATGCTTGTGTTTTGATGGCATATCTTGACACTCACGATACAAGTTTCAGAAATATTCAACATTGCTCATTTGTTTCCTATAAATTTGTAGCATGACAAATATTTGACATTTATTACACTTTCTTAACACCAAACAAGTGTTAAAAATGGAATTTGATAACGAGCGTCGGGCATCCCAGGTGTTCAAAAGTTGGTATTTTGAACGTGTACGTTACCATTTTGAAAAAAAAAATATTTTACATGCTATGATACTTAAATTTATAGAACATGTTAAAATTATCAATTTCTTCATTTTGTTGCAAAAAAAGCAACGATGAAATTCGATATTTGGAATTTATACGACAGTTTTTTGAATTTTTGACTATTTTCGCCCAAAATCAGATTTTGGCTAAATTTTCCGACTTGAAGTAATACATGACGTCATAATCAGCCATACCCGTATTTAGGACGGGGTTCGGGGAGAGATCACACCACCTCAAAATGATAAAGGTCCACCAAAAAGTATAAAACGGTCCCAAATAGGACCCAAACACGTTTGTGTTTGTTTGTCACTTTCTCAGAACTACTGAGATTAGTTTAGGGTTGACCAAAAGGAAAATTTTCCCGCAACCCTTGAATAACTCCTGCATACGAGCCTGGTCATAATTACGTAACCCTTTGGAAGATTTTCATGATTTTGACAGGGGTGGGGTGGTAACTACCTCCTAACCCCCTAGGAAACAACGTGGTAGTAAATAACTTAGATGGGCGAGAGTTAATCATACAAACCTGTTACCCGCCAGTGGTTTGTGTTGTAAATTGTCAGATGTAAATTTATCATACTTGTTACAAATCAACAATTAGGATGAAACACCCATGCTTGATGTTTGACGTCTATCATAGAATATTAATTTCATCAAGCCCTGGATAATTTGTAAATAAATTTTTGTATTAATAGATGACGGATTGTCACTAACAGGAAATGAAATGCAGAATATTTATGACCAATTATTAATTTTAACACATTTTGGAGGTTACCAAATTGATATATCATTACGCAGTACTAGGCTCATTCCAAAGTAACGTTTGTGACCGAAAAATTGAAAAATTTCACTTTTAAATGGCCATAAAACCAAGCATAAACATTATATCAACGCGTTTGTTGTTGATAATGGTGCTCACTGGTGGGGTCAAGACATGTAGATGTTTGAAAATTAAATCAATTGCCAAAATACCGAGTAAAGTTCATGTAACGTTCGGTAACGTTTGTGACCGCACATGGAAATGGTTTTTTGCTCCTAATGACTTCAAAGTACAATTTCTCTGAAGTGTCAACGATATTTTTATTGCGCCTTACACCGATTATGGGAAACATATTTACAAATATTTCAAATTACAGAACATCATATCGCCAGGATTTATTTTAATGCATTGTTTTGTGTTGTAACGTTTAGTAACGTTTGTGACATTTTGGTGTAACTTTTTGGTAACGTTTGTGACATTTTGAAACAAAACATGTGCCCATTCATGCACGGATAGACAAACTTTACAATTTCTGATTGGAAAATACTTTTAACGTACCAAGTAACAAATGCATGACCGAAAGAAATGTCTATGTGGTCGAATAAAAAAGCTGATTTTTTGCTTGAAATCAAAAAAGGTTTAGTTTCCACTGGAATGAGCCAGTAGTATATAAATTAAAGATTCATAATTTGTTTAGACTCCGCAGGGCTAAAACCACGGGGTTAAAACCTAATGCTTAATTTCAAAACAATATGTAACCTAGTAAGGTAATAAGGTGACGTCAAATTATCCCAGTATAACTGTTTACTGTAGTAAATATTCCGAAAATTGCTTACTCTATGAATTTTATCGCCCATTTCTTATCTAATCAGGCAAACGAAATGACAGGGATGAATTGTGAATGTTGAAATATCAACTTTTAATAAGTTATACGCGTACATCTCAATTCATGTCGTTTCCTTTTACACCATTTTGCATCAAATAGACAAAGAATAATTAAGAAAAAAAGTCCTGGCTAACGGAAGAAATGAGGCCTCTAAGCTGTATAACCCTATAAATCTATACATAATCCTGTACTGACAAAATGGTAGTCATGTGCAAATGATGAGCTGAATTGCCAAATGGCTTAAAGACCTTTCTTTTTTTTCAATTTCAAAAATTGATTTTTAGCGGATTCTATCAGACCTCTACTGTGAGCATCATATTAGCAAAAGGAATTGTTGAAACAATCATGTTTAGTGGGTTAATAAACATGTTGCTCTTTAACCCACTTTTTGTGACCATATTTGGGTATGATGCCAATATATGGTTATTTTTTATTAAATATGCCAGATGTTGGAATTTGGTGTTTATAAAGTACATCATAGCCTAAAATGAAAAATTTGAAGCAAATAGATTTGATAAAAAATTTAAAATTTGGAAGATAGTGGGTTCTTAAGTTGAAATGTGATGAGTTGTCCTGCAAAATTCATTATCACCAAATATGCGACACATTTTGATATCCAGTTTTTAGCCTTTTTTTTCGAAAAAAGGACGTAAGCGGGTTTTTAATCAACTCTTCAAATAATGAGAGGTAGATGTGGTAAATGGCCAATTTAAGTGAAAGCTATATAGTATATAAAGGCAGTGAGCTTAAACCCCGATATTTAAAATACATTTAAAGACCAATTATTTTTTATATCAACGAATAACTTGTCAAGGAAAGGGACGCACATAGATAACCATAGGTTATAGAAGAAGGCCTCAGACAATTAGCACCAAATAGGTAACCCCATTTCAGATAAATACATCAATTATCAATGCTTCATCAGTAATCGAATTAAGTATTAATTTCTTATTGTTCTGCGGGATGAATACATTGGCAGCTCGTGCAAACAAACGATATTATTCTAGGAAATAAAAGGTCTTGCGAAATTGGCAAAAACCGTAGCTGTTGCCTGAATTCAAACGACAAATGTACATTTCGATGGGTTTGCACCAACAAGTCAACAAGACAGTCTTTAGGCGGTGGAACGGAATCTAAATTATATTCTAAAGATGTATGTTTATTATATAATAGATTCATTGGGTTAATTGATAAAAGATTTAAAATAATCATCACTTAGGCCTGATTTAGGCACATCAAAATACATTATGATAACGAAGGTCGTTTAATCTGTGAATATTTATGGATCCGTATTAAAAGAAGGACACCAAAATCATGAACCGCGACGAGGAGGCACATTTGTTAAAGGGCAAAGGAAATGAAATTTCAAGTTTATATTAAAATACCAGGTGAGATGTCATGGAATGTAAAGCAATGTATTCCATGATTATCTGTAGCTTTGTTTTAGTGGTATAATGATAATTAACATGATTTTGGGTCAATTCTAGCTGGAGAGACTAAAACCCGTTCGATATTTCACTTTCATTTGTAGCAGTGATTTAGTTGTGAAATACTGATGATTAAAATGATGATTTGAATAGAGTTCTATTCATTAATGTCTATTAAAATCAATATTTAACACAAATGATGTCATAGCTATTGTGTTCTTTCTATGGCCCTGTTTTGGGAAATGGGATGTTCTAAAAAAACTTGGGAGAGGTCAACTAATTCATTTTCTTTTCACCTTCACATTTATGATTCTATTCTGACACTATCAGGTCCAGGGATGGCTAACTCTGACGAAGTGACAAAGACATCAACTGACAGGTTAGTATTTATAACCCTTGGTATTGCCTAAATGAATTTATTTTTCAATATGCACGAAAATAAAATGTTTAAATCAAGTTACGGTTTGATTTAAACAGATACCTAAACAATACCTTATGAAACATGTTGTTTTACCATTTGATCTTTCATGTATTTTCCAACGATTCATATCTGGACTGGAAATTGTAGTTTTATGCGAATAAAAGAAATGCAATATTTAAATCCAAACAATTATGCTAATAAAAAAATGAAAAGACGAGTACAACTATAAATTGTATTTTCTAATACTTCACTCCTTATCTCAAGATACATCTGTAGATTGGTCTATGCAGTAGTAAATTTATTTAAATCAAAAATATCTTCGCGACGAAAAACCAAGGTCTGATGTTTATCGTCTACAATAGAATCATTTGCTTCAAGTTGAATGTCCTGGTTTAAATCCTATCATTCTTGTGAAATAATTTATAGATGACGGATTGGTACTGACAGAAAATGACTGACGGAATATTAATAAGCAATGAACAAATTTAACACATCTTTAAGGTTACAAAATTGATTTATTATTACGCCTCATAGTAAAAAGTGAAGTCATTTGAAGAGCAATTCTAATTTAAAAAAAAAAGGTCGTGCACAATTGGCACAAAAGTAGAAGCTTCCTAAAACATGGATGCATAATATTTCCCAATTCTTTTTTTTTCCATTGTAATTTAGGAGGCGTTTTATAACTTACAATGGTTAAGCATATTTTTGGGGGCGTAGATGTGGTCAATGGTATGGGGTTCCAAAATTTTAATCCTGTCCCTCAATTTTGCCTTGCCTCTTTTACTGCCTCAAAATCCTATGCAAGAAGTATTTGTTGTTAAAATTATAAAAAATTATTTCTTATAAGAACAGCGGCCCAGTAATTTAATGTTGACTGGTCTAACTTCATTAGATCTCACATTAATGTCATTCATATGTAAGCGCTGATTTAACCAATAGTTAAATAGCCTCAGCTTGCACATTATGTGCGTAGTGTGTTTGACACACGATATGTGATCGTTCTATACCAATGTATGCCACAGGAGTAAGATTTCCAACCACACTTATATCATAATGCAATCGTCAGTTGAAGTACAGCCTTCACTATTGATCTTGAACATCTGATTAGGTCTTATTATCAAATCATGACATTACTTTCGTAAAAATTTGAAGAATCACTTAATGATAATAATAACAAATAATTTACGCCACGGTCCAACAATCATCGTACTCTCTTTGTTGACCCCAAGATTCGACGTGTTGACGTCGAATGCCTGCCGATCATTGAGGAAGGTAATTTCACAACTTGCATATGAAAAGCAACTTTTTCCGACATAGACAAATCAGACATCTGTAATGTGATGTAGAATATACCCTAAAGCTTTGTTTAAGAATGATGCTAATACTGTACATCACGCTGTCCTTGAAAGGACCATCGAACCACTTCATTATGTATGTGATCCCTTCTACTCTACATAACATAACATAACATAACATAACATAACATAACATAACATAACATAACATAACAT
>JXSR01S073252.1:20448-32226 GCA_000969725.1 Ophiothrix spiculata
GATGGCGCTACGCTGGAATCTATGCTCTACAGAGGCTAATCGGGTTGTAATCGGGACGATAATATGTGCCATATACTGGCACTTCCCGGTATATTATCATAATGTTTCCTTAAAAAAGTTCGACGCGTTTTTACACCCAGCACATATAAAACTTCAATTTAACTACATGAAATTATAATGAGAACACAAATCAGAACACCGCTACTTCAGAGATGATTTTATTGTTCAATTAGATATGCTTGAAAATGAATAAGAGTAATTGCAAATTATAATATGAGCATAACAAAAATTTATAAAGCACATCCAAATCGTGTGGTATAAAAGTAACACGCAAAAAATTCTATCCTTTGTTTAACATTTATTTGACAAACTAATAGTGTTTGACAATAATTAAAGCTTTTGTTACGTAATTGATTCATAATCAGGAACCTACGGTTAGTAAATTGTTTAATAAGACTTTCTAAGTATAATTATCTTACTGAATCATATGAGGTTAAGACTAATATGAGACCGTCTATCCCAAACCAGCCGTAAATGTAGCCTCATATCATTTTCAATTTTTAAAATAATTTGCAATTTGTTATAAGAATTAAAATGTCATCTCAATAAACTTCACTTGATTTCCAGAAAATCAAGTTATGGTCCGTCAAAGTTGAGATAAACGAGTTCAATGATCAGTAAGCCCTGTATTTTCTGTTTGCTTGTCCTCAAAATATAAAGACATATGTCCGATCAATTTCTTGAAATGAAGCTTAACTGGTGTTTAGATTTAAGCATAAGTATTGTGAATCTGTCATAATCAATTTTGGCAAATTACGACCTTGGCATGTATTTTCTTTTGTAGCGTAAAATGAAATGTGCTGCATTACGGCTATTTTGAGATAGCTGTTTACATAATTATGTTTAAATATCTATTTTAACCCATTTGACTCTAACAGTTATGTTACATACTACGATCATATCAATATTTTTGTACAATATAACTATCTACAACGTTTTTCTGTCTTTCATCAAGTTTCATTTAATGTACAAACCTTTTAAACAGATTTTCTTGTATTATCCTTTTATCCAATCGCTAGTCACATGTTTTTAAGCCGTAAGTACCAGGATTGGTGTGATGTTTGACTGCAACATGAGTATGTGTGCTCAAGTAAACAATGTTGTTAGGTCAGCTAATTACCATCTGATCAACATAGGTCGCGCTCGTAAGATGTTGACAACTGAATCAACCAAAATGGCCATTCATGCACTTGTAACATCAAGGATTGATTATTGCAATGGTTTATTGTCCGGTATCAGTGAATATCTTCTCAAAAGACTGGTTAATATCCAACGCACTGCAGCTCGCATTGTTACCAGAAAGCGGAAATATGATCCCATCTCTTATGACCTCGCAGAGTTGCACTGGCTACCAATCAAGCAGCGTATTGACTTTAAAATCATTGTTCTTGTTTACAAATGCCTCAATCATACAGCGCCTAGTTATCTTGTGGAACTTCTTCAAGTGTCAATATCTCATCGTCGTATACGCTCAAGCTCAACGGCTTCGTTCAAACTCACTGAGCACAAGACAAAGCGAGTCACATTTGCTGATAGATCTTTTTCGTGTCATGGACCAAAATTGTGGAACTCATTACCAGAGCACATTAAGACAGCTTCCTCAATAGACAATTTCAAGAAACTTCTCAAACATTATCTCTTCAATCTGGCTTATAATCAGTAACTGTTTTTTTATTACATTTTTGAACTGTTTGGTAGTGAACTATATTTTCATTCATTGTTTGGGTTTTATCAGGCGCCTTAGTGCAAATTTTGGTTTTGGTTTTGGCGCGGTATAAATGTCAGGTAGTAGTTAGTAGTGGATTGAAGAGATCAGCGTTATGCAAACATTTTAAAATCTTTAAATGAAACAAGGTCATGTGAAAACCCGTTATAATTCATAAATAAGGCACATAAATTAATATAACTTTTGCATCATCTTAGTAGTGCATAGTTCATTTCTGTTCGTTCACCTTTTACCAACTACAAAGTTTTCTTTACAAGGATATATATATATATAAAATATAGTTATTTGTGGCTGTCAAGCCCGTTTGAGCCGTAAATGCAATACACTACAGGCAGGTGAAAATACATGTCAATATCGTAATTTACCGAAATTGATTTTTGACAGATTCACAATCCTCGTGCTCACTACAAAATACCAGCAAAGCTCACTACAAAATACCAGCAAAGTTTCATTTCAAGGAAATGATAGGAAATATTAAATAAATCTGCATATTTTTAACATAATCAACAGAAAATACAGGGCTTACTTATCTTGAAACGCGTGTATATCAGTAATACTTTATACTTCCTGACAAACTTTGACGGACCATAACAAGTGCAAATGACAAGAGGTGGTATTTACGGGTGGTATGGGATGGACGGTCACATATGTTCTCCGGAACATCAACAGAAACATAGGGCATACCAATCTTTGAAAACGTTTTTCTCAGTTTCACCATCTAACGTAATATTACTCCACTAATAAAATCATCGTACGGGGCCGTATTCTCGAAAGATGTTTAATGCTAATCAATGTTTAAATCGCGATTTAAACCATCAAAAAGATAAACGTAATTCTCAAAGAGTGACTTAATGTAATCACCGTTTAAATTTTAACCACTTGTAGTTAAACTGCTCTAAAATGCGTTTAAAAGGTCAAGGGTCGTTTAAGGTGTGTTTAAATTGTATTTTCATTAGGTGTCCGACAACTTTTTTATTTCTGTATGCTTTAAAAATGTAATGATTTTAATGAACAATGCTTGAAAATGATAATATGACGATATGAACATGACCATGACGAAAAAAAACCACTCACATTGTGTTCTTTATGAAAATATACCATGAATTGTCATTCTAAACATGGTGATACTATGTTCTAGCTATTGCATAGCGTAGGTCTTGTATTTCACGTATTCAACACTGTACAGACGCGTAGAAATCTGTATTGACTAGGGACCTACTATCTATTCAACTATATTTGGATCGTCATATCGAAAGGTACCTTAATACCGGTATAGTACATTACGAGATACGGGCCATTGAAGCTAAGCATAGTCAAAAATCACGTCCAAGGTCGAATTTCTAATTTCATCAGAAAGGTTATTATTGAAGTGTATTCTATCATATTAATCAGGTTCCAACATCCAAAACATAAGAAAAATTTATTAAAAACCAAGCTAAAAATCCTCTCTCCATTCAAGATTTAAAAACTTTAAACTCGATTTTCTCAGAACTATAGTTTTCAGAATCAGCCCGATGCATTTTACCAATTTGGGTGTAACTTCGCAAACGAACATCCAATAACCAAAATCAAGGTGTCATTTTAAAGCTTAAAATCTCTGTTTTCAGATGAGACCAAAAAATCAATTTTGATTTTGCCGACCTTAAGGTACCTTTCGATATGACGGGTCACATATAAAGTTCACTAGTGCATATCTCTTACGTGCACAGTTCAGGGGATGATATTTATTGGTTTTAAATGCCTATGTTTAATAGACGCGCTGTTTAAGTATTTGCTGAGCGTTTAGAAAATCAGATTTCAACTAAACGCATTTTATGTCTAACCACCGTTTAGATAAACATCGTTCGAGAATACGGCCCACGTGTGTTTGTGTATTTGTATTACTGAACTACAATTTTGAAAGGAAATGCACATACTTTTTATTTCAATCTCAAGCTGTTTCTGATTGTATTTTAACAAATCAGATATCTGGTCTACAACATGTTGCAACTGTTATTAAGAACCAGATGTATCAGTTTTGTATTTAATAAGAGCAGAAATAATGTTCTGGCACAAATTAAATCTTTCGATGCCAGAAGTCATATAATTTAATTCTTATTAGGCAAGGTTGACGACTTATTACTTATTAGGCGCTAACCAGCACTTCAGTCATTGTTCTAAGATTAAAAAACTATTCTCCTTTAGGAGATGAGAGCTTGATTATCACTGACAATATTCAGCTCTGCAAGCATCCTTAACATTTCATCCATCTATCTAGTAATTCCAACATCACCTGCAGGTAGAGGTTCACATGCTTGAAAGTAAAGTAGTCTGATGGCTCTTTTCAGGGACAACGTGACGTCAAGCTTTGCAAAGCTTTAAGGCTATCACTGTTGAGAGCGTATATAACAGACTATGTTTTGTTTCCGTCGAGTGAAGTATAGAATATTAATAATATTATTAAGTATAACAAGATTGTTTACTTCTTACTTGCACGTTTTTGGTAAGATTTACTTGCACGTTCTTACTTGCACGTTTTTGGTAAGATCGACAAGAAATTCTGTCTTGTCTTTAAAAAGTCGATACTTGTGTAATAAGTGTTAATCATAATATCCGACGCTTCTGTGCCAATGTTTATTATATGTGGTTAAATTCAAACCAAAGTTATATTTCCATGCAGTCGTCAAAGGAAGGCTTCACACTCCTCCATTCAGCCTTCCCTCGTTTTCATTTTTGTTCTTGAACACCCGGCACAAAGATCCATCCCTTAATTACACTTTCGAGAAAAAAAAAAAATTAAAGATTGACATTAATAAAATGCATCAAAAATGAAGCGTTGTTTGTGACCCAAAAAATCGACATGATGATCTTTATCGGAACTTGTATAAAGCCAACTTCTTCCGACCCAGACAAAACAGATATATGTAAACAGAAAAACCCTTAAGCTTTATTTGAGAATGGCGCTAATACGTAACTTCACGTTGTCCCAAAAAGGCCATCAAACTACTTCAGTATGCATGTGATCCTTAGTGATGTTGGATTCTAGATAGACTGAGGGCAGACCATCCTACATTTCGTTTTGCTTTTAATTACAGTACAAGGATGTGTGGGAATAATTCAAGTTCTCAATCGAATACCATGGAGTTTTATTAGTTATCGGTTATAATAATCTGAAGTACGAAGCTCCAAAAAGTGATAAAAGCTTATAGTTGATAGCAAATCGCACAATCAATTGTCAAAAAACTGTAGATAATTAACTGTTCCTATCTTTTTAAATATATCAATAACTTGGATGATAACCGATGTAGGCCTATTTAGAATATCTGAAGTAATCATTCATCAATAATATCAATGACACAGTTTAGGTCTTGGTGTAATTCTTGACGACAAGCTCACGATGTCTGCGCACATATCTATTCATCTGTTGCGCTGACTGGTTTGAAATTCACAAAATTGGGAAATTACGAAACATGCTTGACTTCGACAACATCCAGAGACTAGTCCATGCCTTCATTACGTTCAGAATTGACTGTTGCAATTCTTTACTCGTTGGACTGCCAGAGACTGAATTAATGAAACTTCAGCTTCTTCAAAATACAGCCGCTAGACTTATCGCTAGTGCTCCAAAACACTCTCACGTCTCGCACATTCTTTTCAAGTTACACTGGCTACCAATCAGGCATCGCATCCGGTTGAAGATTCTTATGCTTGTGCACAAATGTCTTCTTGATCTTGGTCCTACATATCCGTCTGACCTGCTTCAAATCGATGCAAACACATCTATTTTCGAAAGAACATACAACTCAATGTAAATCAAGGCAAGTTAAATGAGTTCACTCGGGACTCGAGTGAACTCATTTAACTTGCCTTGATGCCTATAATTCACAAACGTTCTCATAAAATAACAAAAATCAAGATAATAAATTATTTTGTCTGTTTCAATTGTTAAATTTATGAAAATACAAACATTCTTAGTCATGTTAGTTGCATTTTTGGTGAATATGAAAATATACATCTGACTTATTATTGCACTTACTGCTCCATGTTCCAATGTATAGTTTGAAGTCTGTTTTGAATTTTTGTTCTGCAAGTTTGCCGCAGGTTGTGTTAGAAATAAGAAAAAGGCGAGCAAAACTCATTGCTTGAAATTCTGTCTTGTCTTTAAAAAGTCGATACTTGTGTAATAAGTGTTAATCATAATATCCGATGCTTCTGTGCCAATGTTTATTATATGTGGTTAAATTCAAACCAAAGTTATATTTCCATGCAGTCGTCAATAGAAGGCTTCACACTCCTCCATTCAGCCTTCCCTCGTATTCATTTTGCTTTTTGAACACCTGACACCAAGATCCACCCTTAATCACAATACTTTCGAAGAAAAAAATAGTTGGAAGATTGACAAAAAAAAAAATGCGTCAAATATTAAACGGGTTTTTTGTGATCCCAAAATTCGACATGATGATCTTAATTGAAACTTGTCCATAGCCAAATTCTTCCGACCCAGACAAAACAGACTGTAATACAGAAGAAACCCTTAAGCTTTGTTTGAGAATGGCGCTAATACGCAACGTCACGTTGTCCCTGAAAGGGCCATCAAACTACTTCAGTATGCATGTGATCCTTAGTGATGTTGGAAATTCTAGATAGACTAAGGGGATGTTAAGGATGCTTGTAGATTAGAATACGGGATTGGTAAGTAAACAAATTTGTAATAATAAACTCCCAATCTCAAAGCCGTTATGTATTTTTTTCAATTTGAAAACCACAAATCACACATTTTCGCTCACCACCTAAGTAAAGTATCAGCATTATTATTTTACTACATAATGATTTGAAGAATTGGTGCAAATCGCAAAGCCGTTATATGTTTTTTTTTCCAATTTGAAAACCATGAACCACACATTTTCGCTCACCAGCTAAGTAAAGTGTCAGCATTATTATTTTACTACATGATGATTTGAAGAATTGGTGCAAATTTTGGTTTACCAGTTGAATCAATGAATCTGTAACACCAGCTAGAATGTCAGAGTTGGTTCCACTTCTGTCAAGGTTGCATTGGTTGATCATACAAAATAAAACGATTCAGGAAAGAAAATGAAAGACAAAATGCAAATATACAAATTCACGTCAAGGAAAGAAAGAGGGAGGCAAAAACAGACCAACCCTCCTCCAGGCTGAGTTTTATACTAGTAGTGCAATCAATTTAACTTAAGAGACACTTACGGGATTATTTTGAACTCACCATTAACGATTCTCAGGAGAGCGTTTGTGGGCTGAATTCTGGAGTTAGACCCTTTCTACATTTCTTTTTGTTTTTAATTATTGTACAAGGATGTGTGGGAATAATTCAAGTTCTCAATCGAAATTGCAGTTTATAAAGAATACCACGGAGTTATATTAGTTAGCGGTTATAATAATCTGAAGATACGAAGCTCCAAGAAATGATAAAAGCTTATAGTTGATAGTAAACCGTACATTCCAATAAAACTGTAGATACTTTACTGTTTCTTTCTTTTCAATATATCAAAGACTCGGATGATACATACCAAAATATGTTTATAGAATATCTAAAGTAATCCTTCACCAATAATATAGTTGTGTTTTCGTATTTTTATGCTGAATACCCTCTAGGTATAATATTTCCCCTACTTAAAGCCTGTTGAGTGCAGGAAGAAGCCGTTTGAAAGCGTAATAGACGGTTTGACATCCTCAGGGACTCTGATATGCTTAACAAAATGTATAGGTTTATTGTACATTATAAACCGAATTCTACATATAAAAAATTATAAAAACGGGTTTGTTAAATACCTTTAAATCATATTCCATTCGTTGCAGACACGTTTAGCGAGATTTATGGAAACTGTTTTAATGAAGATATTTCATATTTGAACTGGACTGACAAGCGTTACAATGAGTTTCTGTTTAGAGATTTTTAGAAACTGCACGAAATGTTTTCTGACATTTGTGGTCTGAGAGAGGTAGTTCCCGATAAGTGAATGATTGGAAATCATAAACGGGGCTCAAAAGACGGACACGAACAGTAAAAAAAATGTCCTGTTCAATGTAAAAAGTTTAAACATGGTTCGTAAATTCTACACACGGGTCAGTCGTAAGAAGTACAAAAGGAACAACATATACACTAGCCCTATCGTTTAAAAGTCATAAAAACGATAAAATAAAGATTACAAGCTCTTTCTTCATTTCAACAACTAACCATATATCCTCCTTTACGTACCGTTGTTGATTTGTCATGAACCAAAAGTTAATATTCAAATTAACGCGGTGCATCGTTCATAGCAGTGCGTATACGCAATATGCATTAGTCGGCGCACTGTTAACGCGCGTCAAGAATACGGCCAAGTACGGCCAAGACCTGGTGCTTGAATAACGATGAGCAAAACACTTTAAAGAAAAGGGAGCGTTTTGCTTCAGATTCTGCTGGATATTTTATGAAGATAATTTATATGTTGAATTGAAAACATTAAAAATGTAAGCCACCCTCCCGCGATAACAAATACGCGGACGCATGGATGCATCGTTGTCGGTTTGTAATGAGCATCTCTGTAGCGTGTTTGATGACAGAAATCAATCATCTATGGAAACTTTGTCATGTCCTGGTTATTTACTTTCCTTTTATTTAGATGTGTTGATCAGAATATCGTTAAATCAACCGTCTCGAGAAACGCTATGGTATTTTCGGGTCAGCTTTAAGATGGTTTTCATCGTACCTTAAACATCGACCATCACCATTGGCAACTTAACATCAAAGCCATATTTTATGAAGTGGAGTGTACATGAAGTGGGGTATACCACAGAGATCTTTGTAGGTGCTCCAATTTTCATTTCTACCCTGCTCCACTTAATGACATTATTAAAGCACACGGCATTCGATATTTGATGTACGCGGACGACAACGTCACGAAACCTAACTGTACTTGCTTCTCTATCCTTCTGAGCTCCCGAATGTCATCCGTCGTCTCGAGCTCTGAGTCTCTAACAGTCTTGGGTTGTGTAATATAAATTCAAGTTCAATGATGACAAGAGCGAACTGATCCATTCACATCACGTTTCTCTGCAGCTCCGAACATTCTCAGTAGTGTCATTTCACCAAATGATACAGTTTAGGTCTTGGTGTAATTCTTGACGACAAGCTCACGATGTCTGCGCACATATCTATTCATCTGTTGCGCTGACTGGTTTGGAATTCACAAAATTGGGAAATTACGTAACTTCAACAACACCGAGAGACTAGTCCATGCCTTCGTTACGTCCAGAATTGACTGTTGCAATTTTTTTACTCGTTGGACTGCCAGAGACAGACTTAATGAAACTTCAGGTCCTTCAAAATACAGCCGCTAGACTTATCGCTAGTGCTCCAAAATACTCTCACGTCTCGCACATTCTTTTCAAGTTGCACTGGCTACCCATCAGACATCGCATTTGGTTTAAGATTCTTCTGTTTGTGCACAAATGTCTTCTTGATCTTGGTCCTACATATCCGTCTGACCTGCTACACTCCTACACTCTTGCACGCACACTACGATCATCATCAAGCTTTTCGCATTTCCCTAACCTCCGCCACGCACTGCTACGTATGGGGAACGCGCCTTCATTGCTGTGACCGCTGAACTATGAAACAATCTACCAACAAACATTCGCAATGCAAACTCCATCAGTATCTACAAATCGATGCAAACACATCTATTTTCGAAAGAACATACAACTCAATGTAAATCAAGGCAAGTTAATTGAGTTCACTCGGGACTCGAGTGAACTCATTTAACTTGCCTTGATGCCTATAATTCACAAACGTTCTCATGAAATTAAAAAAATCAAGATAATGAATTATTTAGTATGTTTCAAATGTTAAATCCAGCTTTCTTTGTGTTGCAGATTCTCTATTTATTTACAAACAAGTGAATAAATTATCACCAAAAATTAGCTATCTTTTTACTTTTCTTTAAAGGAGATATGGCTCTGGTTTTAGAGATAAAATATGTTTTTGGTTTTGATACATGTATTAATTTTTTCATTAAATGTATATTTGTTTACTTTATTTGTTGGGCAAGGGGACTGCAGGGTCTTTTTCAGACATACAATTGTTCATTTTATGCAATGTACGAGAAACTGGGATTTATATTTTCGTCGATCAATTTAAATGAAAATATACGCCATACACAAATCCTCAATACTAGCCCGTGTAAAAAACCGCACAATGACTGATATGACAAGCAAGATTTTCCCAAAGGTATAACTATTATGGGAAGGTAATTTTATGACAATCTACCATCAAAAGGAATTCATCGACAGATTGCTGATGAAAATATGTAAATCATATCCTGAATCATTTCAAGCGATGGCACCTTTTTCTTATTTCTAACACAACCTGCGGCTAACTTGCAGAACAAAAAAGTCAAAACAGACTTCAAACTATACATTGGAACATGGAGCAGTAAGTGCAATAATAAGTCAGATGTATATTTTCATATTCACCAAAAATGCAACTTAAGAATGGCTGTGTTTCCATAACACCAGATATACAGACGTCTGTTATTTTGATTAATATTTTTCTTTTTAAAGATCGTTTGATACACGTGCTTATGTTTGAATTTATGTTTCCTGACAATGCGATATTTGTATCTTAGAGTTTGTATAAAGATATGTAAAAAAAAAAAAAAGATCAGACAAACAGAGAAATGCATGGCAAACAAATGCATGATTGGTCATACATTTTGTACGACTGCCTACAATTTTTTTCGCCATTTGCTTATTCATTGCCGGTTGTAATGTCGCCAAATGGGTATTAGTATGATCATAGCCTAACATGCTAAGGTATGATTGAAATATAGTGATTTGTATCAACATTTAATACAAAACACAGATTAAAATTACATAAATATGAACACGTAATAAGACAATTAACAAGAAAGCACACTCTTATAATTATCTTACTCTTGTTGAGTAAAAAACTTACTCAACGGTCACAGTTCATTTTGTTGAGTAAATTATTACTCAACGTTGGATAAACTTTACTCAACGTTGGGTAAACTTTGCTCTTTGTTGAGTAAGATGAGTTTGTAGAGAAAGACTTAAAGTATGTTTGACAAACAGCGTGCATTTAATGTTCCTTGAATAAAACAAACATTCATTAAAACAAAAATAGGCTAATATCAATAAGATACTTAATAAACCAAGGAAACCATGCCCTACATAACTGTTTACAGTATATGTCTCCAAATCGTTACGTTAGTATGACGTCATAAGTACTTTCGATTTTGCTGTAAAAATTCCAAATATCGGAATTTTACCCGGTTTTTTGCTTATAGAGAAGGAAAAGGATGCTTCAGAGTTGTTCTGTAAGTTTTAGGCCCATACCAAAATTATATTTCCATGCAGTCGTTAATTGAAGGATTCACACTCCTCTATTCAGCTTTCTTTCGTATTCATTTTTGTTCTTGAACACCCGAGAAAAAGATCCACCCGTTAATCACACTATTTTCAAAGACAAAATAGTTTGAAGATTGACAAATAAAATGCGTCAACAATTAAACGGTTTTTTGTAAATCCCAAAATTCGACATGATGATCTTAATTGAAACTTGTCCATAGCCAAACCCAGACAAAACAGACACCTGTAATACAGAAGAAACCCTTAAGGTTTGTTTGAGAATGGCGGTAATACGTAACGTAACGTTGTCCCTGTAAGGGCCATCAAACCACTTCAGTATGCATGTGATCCTTTCTAGTTGTGCACGTGATGTTGGAATTTCTAGATAGACTTAGGGGGTGTTAAGGATGCTTGCAGATTAGAATACGGTATTGGTAAGTAAACACATTTTGTAATTATAAACTTCCAATCTCAAAATGTTTTTTTGTTTTTTAATTTGAAAATCATGAATCACACATTTTCGCTCACCACCTAAGTAAAGTGTCAGCATTATTATTTTACTACATGATGATTTGAAGAATTGGTGCAAATTTTGGTTTACCAGTTGAATCAATGAATCTGTAACA
>JXSR01S073252.1:35861-57103 GCA_000969725.1 Ophiothrix spiculata
AAAAAAAAAAATACCGGCAAATATTAAGGGTCTGGTGCCATTCCATAAGGCCGTCACGCCGAATATAATATATATCCTTTAAAGTGTAAATGATTTTGGTAATCTCGTTGGCAAACCTAGCATCAAAAACAGTAATAGTTTTGAAAGCCTTGAAAACAAAGCATTAAAATCCCTGAGTTACCACCGCGCTGCATACTTGATTGGATATGAGCGTATTGATTTGCGGCGGTATACGCTCGTGTTGAGACCACTTCGCATTACATACGAAATACACTTTAACATAGCAGTTTAAACAACGCATAAAACATTATCAGTTTAATAGATAACTAGCAGCATTATAGGGTTGTGTATGAGTCACGGAATACGGGATATATTCCGGGCTCGATATATCTTTATTTGTGAAAACTATGAATACAGATTTTGTCTTACATATGTTTGACCAATGAGATTACAGAAATTATGTAAAAAAAGGATAAAACTGTAAATCCGAGTCCCGAGTGAATTCATTTAACTTGCCGTGATGCCTATTCACAAACGTCCCTATAAAGGGAAAATAAACAATACACAAAAAAAACAGTATTTGTCCGTTTACAAAATGTCTAATTCAGCTTTCTCTTTGTTGCAGATTCTCTATTTACAAGGGTCATTCAAAAAAAGAATATTGCTAATAATGTCACCTACACGTAGTAAATAAATGCAACATTTTTAAAAGGGGCTCAAGTACAGATAATTAAAAAGGCCATAAAGGAGCCATTTGTTATTGCTACACAATGAAAATTTTATAAAACATAAGAAATACGGGATGATTATAAATGTTGACGCATACTAAAAATAATGGTAATTCAGAAGCACAACAATAAAAGGCACAAATAGCCCCTGCAGTAATATTATTAAACTCACAAAAAAACACATAGTTTACGAAGAAATTACCTTAATAAAACAAGATGTAAAATTACGGTATTATAAAGCTTTATTTTTCGATATATTTTCATAGTAGATCAGAACGGGAACTAATTTCATTTTTTTTTGGACTGCAAATTGTAGTGTAGTAACTTAAAAACTCAAAAATGCACTTTGAAAAGTCACGCTATAGAGGAACACACTATGCTGATATTCGTAATGGGTAAAGGTAAAAGATATCCTTTCAAATATTGGGATTCTGAGTAATTTCTATCAGTAACAAGTTTATTTTATCAGTGACAAATGACTTGTTGGACTGCTATGCACACTTTGATCTCATTTTTTTTCTGTAACCTACTTAAAAGTTGGGTATACAGATAGATATTCATGCATTAGCTGCAAATATAATTTCAGAGGCAATGTCATTTAGATTTTCACCGTTTTTTCCCAATATTTGTGGCCACTTGCTAATTTAATAATGACAAGACAAGTAAAATATCGGCATTTATGTTAATTATTAAGTCAAAGATTTTGTAGGAAAAAGTAGTAAATACTTATCAAAATAATCCACTTAAACAAGAAATAAGCCAGACAAAATACAGGACGACGACAAAACATTTTATACGAGTACGCTTATTAATATTTTATACTTCACTCGACCGAAACAAAACATAGTCTGTAATATACGCTCTCAACAGAGATAGCCTTAAAGCTTTGCAAAGCTTGACGTCACGTTGTCCCTGAAAAGAGCCATCAGACCACTTTACTTTCAAGCATGTGAACCTCTACCTGCAGGTAATGTTGGAATTACTAGATAGATGGATGAAATGTTAAGGATACTTGAAGAGCTAAATATTGTCAGTGATAATAAACTCTCATCTCCTAAAGGGAAATATTTTTTAAATCTTAAAACAATGATTGAAGTGCTGGTTACCGCCTAATAAGTCGTCAACCGTGCCTAATGAGAATTAAATTATATGACTTATAATAACCTGGTGAATGAAGTTTGCTGCATTTGTGGGTGGTACAAGGTGAACGAATACAAATGAGCTATGCACTACTATGAAGATGCAAAAGCAAGTTATACTCAATCATGTGCCTAATTTGTAAGTGAGTTATAACAGGTGTTCACATGACCTGGTTTCATTTAAAGATTTTAAAATGTTTGCAAAATGTTGGATAGGGTTAAGAGAAACCATCTCTTTAATCCTCGTATTTATGGCTTAAATGCATGTGACAAGGATTTACAAGTTAATTTGTTTAAAAGGTATGCACTCGTATATACATATAAAGAAGTTTATTGAAAGACAGTAAAACGTTGTACATGGTTATATTATAGAAAATATTAAAGTCAAATGGGTTAAAACAGATATTTAAACATATGTTAACGTTCATTTTAAAATAGCCGTAATGCAGCAAACTTCCGGTTTGCGCTAAAAGTGAAAATACAAAGGTCGTGATTTGCCAAAGTTGATTTAATGACAGATTTGATTTACAATACTTGTGCTTAAATATATACATCAGCAAAGCTTCATTTAAAGAAAATGATCGGAAATATGGAATTTATTTGTAAATTTTGAAGACAAGCAACAAAAAATACAGGGCTTACTGATCTTTGAACAACACGTTTATTTCAGTTATACATTTTACTCCCTGACAATCTTTAATGGACCATAACTTGATTTGCGGGAAATCAAGTGAAGTTCATAGAGATGACATACAGTATTAATGACTATAACATGGTCTTTGCAAATATTTAAAAAATTAAGAATAACAAGAGGCTACATTTACGCTGGTTTGGGATGGACGGTCACATATTATTTTTGACCTCATATATATAATTCAGTAAGATAATTAAACTAAAAAGTGTTATCAAACAATTTACTAAATATAGGTTCCTGATTATGAATCAATTACGTAACAAAAGCGTTATTAATGTCAAACTAGTTAAAGTTTGTTAAATAAATGTTATACAAAGGAGATGATTTTTTTGCTTGTTACTCTTATATAACTCTATCCATCTCACAGGGAAAATTACTCTTTTACATCTCGTTGAAATGCACTTCATCAACACGTCGATTTGGATGTGCTTTACTAAACGTTGTTATGCTCATATATTATAATAATGCAATACTCTTATTCAATTTTCAAGCATATCTAATTGAAAAATAAAATCATCTCTGAAGTAGCGGTGTTTTGATTTGTGTTCTCATTATAGTTTCATCATGTTCATTTAGTTGAGGTTTTATATATATACCGAGTGAGTCAAAAAAAACTGCAATAGTTAAATGAAAGTCGTATTTTACGAACAAGAGATATCATGAACATGAAATGTATATATCTAAATAGATCATAGATTGACCTTTAAAATGGTGAAAGAATGGGGAAAATTGATAAAGGCATCGTAGAGATACACGTATTTGAATAGGAAGGCATAAAAACAGTTCTGTCCAACTGTCGTGTTTATGTTTTATTTATGGAGGACACAATTATGACATTATACTTTTCTCTTTTGTTTTTGGGTCCCTTGATAAGGGCCGTTTGAGTTTGGTGGCCCTGACATTTCAATATTTGGTTATACGCGGACAGGGACACATTTGGTAGGGGATTTTTTCGCGAGCTCACTTCTGGATCCCTTGTCAATGTTTGACGAACGCGGTCAAGTTTATCCTGCTTCTTGCCGTTCGCGGTCTTCATGATCTCTCTTTATTTAGGCTATGGACTGTTCCTATTCTTTTGAATTTGCCTGAATTCTCTTATTAGAAAGTGGATACACATAGTACACGCGATTGAGGGAATGCATCCTTGAATCTCCGTTTAACTTCTGCATGAGTTTTGGTTGTAAAATAAACCTCGGCAAGAGCACGTTGCTCCTTGGTGATCTTGAGGCATTTTGAGCAATGACTGGTTGATAAGCCCTACCTTTTAAGACAGTACCCCAAAACATGTCGTTTTGCACTTGAAAAGACCGCCTAATTTTTTTTAAATGCAAATTAATAGATAAAGAGGAGATAACCTTCAGATCACTGGAGCAAGGTAATCGGTTTGTGTTATTATTCAAGAGGTGTTGGTAAAATTAAATCAAATATTGGTACTTACTCGATTGACGAGTCATGCTCATTTGGACAGAACTGTTTTCAAACCATATTATTCAAATAAGGATATCTTTGCAACGCCTTTATCAATTTACACCATTCTTTCACCGTGTGAAAGCTTAATCCATTACCTTTTTAGAAATTAATATTATTTGCTCGAAATTACTTTAGTTCTTACAATATGGTTTCTATCTAACTATATTTTTGCAAATTTTAAAGCAGAAAAAATATTAAATCGTATTTTTACTTAAAACCAACAGCTTATTTACAATAGTGAATAAGTCTTTCATTTTCCATAGGTTTCATCAAAATATCATGCTTCATTGCTTTGTGCGATGACGTAATACAAAATCTAGGCAAACGTGGTTTTGATCAGTACAAATAATCATGCGGGTATAATAAATACTGCAAAGTTTAATGACCGATTTCAAATCTTTTTTCTTTGGTTTTGTTATTTCTATGATCTAGAAAAAGCATTACCTTAGATACTTCTTAATCTATTCCTACTTGGCCTACTACAAATTATCAAGATAGTCTAAGTCAAAAATCGAGCAAGACACGGTAATGGCGGGCCAGAAGTTCTGGAACCACCAATCTGTTGATTATGACAACACACTTCGGCGTGTTGAGGTTTTCGTCGACAAATACTGAGTTGGTACCCATAATACCCACCCAGACTATTAATTTCTGGTTGTCATTAGCAATGTCAAATGTAATGTTTCTAGACGGATTTTCCTTTGGCGCGTTACATCTACAATTATTTGTACTGGTCTTTGTAACCAAAATCGTAATTTCATTGCCAAGGACATCCTTTATATCTATCAGAGTCAATGAATAAAACTTAAATTGTATTTTACGTTTTAACTTTAGAGAAGTAAAAGATGGTTTCAGTGTAGTCAGTTTTGACTGTTTAAGTTCAACAATTTTTACGCGCGAGGACATTTTAGCGACAGAAAAAAAAAACCTTCGTAGAACTAGGGTTAAACTCCTTTGTCTTCCATTTTTCCTTGGTTTCTGAAAATTGTAAATTACGTTATTATTTGTAGATATCTTGCATTATGATACTATAAGTCGTATTCTTAACTACCCGGTTATATCACAGGACGCAAAAGCATGCATTTCTCTGTTTTTCTGATCTTTTTGTAACAAATCTTTATAAACATTATAAGATACACATTTCGCATTGTTAGGAAAAATAAATTCAAACATAAGCAAATGTATCCAACGATCTTTGAGAGAAAAATATTATTCAAAAGAACAAACGTCTGTACTTCAAGCACATATCTGGTGTTATGGTAACAAGTTGGCCGCAGGTTGTGCTAGAAATAAGAAAAACGTGAGCTGATTAGTATCATCGAGCAAAACTCATCACTTGCACTTGAAATAAATCAGGATATATGATTTACATATTTTCATCAGCAATCTGTCGATAAATTCCTTTTGATGCTAGATTGCCAAAAAGTACCTTCCCATATTAGCTCAAATAGTTATACCTTGGGGAAAATCTTAGTCGTCATATCAATCATTTTACGGGTCTTACACGGGGCCAGTGTTGGGGATTTGTATATGGCGTATATATGTTCCTTTTAATTGATCGATGAAAATATAATATCCATTTTTCTCATACATTGCATAAATATGAACCATTGTATGTCTGAAAAATATCGTGCAGTCGGCGTGTCCCAACAATAAAATAAATAATATACATTTAATGAAAAAAGCTAATACATGTATCAATGAGCCAAAAAAACACATTTTACCTCTGAAACTAGAACCAAATATCCTTTAAAGGAGGGTAAAAACGATTTTTTTTTGCAAATACGAGGATCATTCAAAAAGTTCTACCTGTTGTTCTATTAACCCTTGTCTACCCAGGCTATTTTTGTAACACGTCTACCCAAGGGGGGGGGGAGGTTGTTGCACCCCCTAAATGTTTGAAACGAAACCCCCCTATGTACTTGGTTTTGCTACCAATAGATAGGTATGGTCCTTTCTTGTCCAATGATACCAAGATCACAAAAATCGGCCCAGTAGTTACGTAATTATGACGTCATAAAGCTCGTTCGGATCGGAAAATCGGGATTTTGGCAAAAGTGGCCACCATATCAAAATTTTGCTTTAGAAGTTCTAATTGACCAATTTTCATTGGGTTTTTTGCTAATAAAGAATGAAAATGATAATTCTAACATGCCCTGCAAGTTCCAGCTTATCATAGCATGCATTATATTTTTTTAAATTATATATTTTAAAATCTAACCTAAATATGGTACAATCAATTCAATATCTTTTACATATTTATATAGGTGACCTGAAACCAGATGTTACATGATATTAATTTCCATCACTGTACAAGCAGTATAATCCTCCAGTTTTGATCTCAATTTCAATAAAATACTTCTTATTTTGAAACGGGATTAGGACAATGGTATCTTACATTAAAAGTTGTAAGTTTGCGAGATATAACTTAAAAGATCAAAGGTTACATTAAGTGGCCATTTTCCAAGGGCGCGTTTACATCATGGTTATTCTTGGCTGGTCGAGTTAGATGATGCCCGGATCTACACCTGTTTTAAATGAACACCATTTCGTAACGCAAAATCGAATTTGAATGGGGAAAAAGAAAACAAAATATTTTTAATAGGTGGCAATGTAATTTTTACCTCTACTTCAAGGGTAGCTCTTTCATATATCAACTGAAGAATGTTGTAAATACTTTGCTTTACGTTGTCCTTGAAACAGACCATAGACCACTTCATTGTGCATGTTGATCATTTTTTTAAATCTGTAGATGATGCTGTAATTTCAAGATAGATGGAGGAGATGATGAGGATGGTGTGGATTGGATAATAATAGCACAAATAATGAACTCCGAATGATTTAAAGTCGCAGATGGTTTTAAAGAAATCAATCACGGTTTTCATGTCCAACCCGATCTGTTACCTAAAAGGTTTCAGTCTTATTAAGTAATACGATGGGATTTTACGATATTTCTTCATTCAATGATTTTATTGATAATTAAGAAATATCTTTAGAGAAAGGGGAACAGTATACATAATTTTGTAAACTAATAAAATGAAACACTTTATTTAACAAAGCAAACTTTGCATTAGCTTACAAAAAATACCATGATTACAATGGAATATACGTTCTCAGAAAAAATGGTTAAGTGTGAGATAAATGTTATAATTTTTGAAATATATGTATACTAGTGAGGTAGTCAAGCTACAACATAATCTGGTTTAACACGATACAGAACTGTATTGCTCCTACTCCATTATAGAAGAGCATTGTTTCTAGTGATGGTTTAACCTAACTCATATTTCATAACTTTTGAAATATAGTTTTTTTTATATATCTTGGGATAACAGTATTTCAAAACAAAAAATATTTTAAAGGTAAAATAGTTAACACTTAGGTGGTCAGGGGGGGGGGGTTCCATATGGACACAACATTTTGTTTTTGTGCGTTAGCGCAAAAACGCGAAGTAATTTTTCATCGCCCTTCTATGTATTTGTCTATCTTTACCATACCCTTCACTTGGTGGAAAAAGAATTCAAATCATGCTAATAAGCATAAATTGTTTTGCCCATAAAATCGTAACCGAACAACTTTTTACAATTTTTACTTCAGCAATGTATTTGTACTTTGACGCGATACAGCATAATTTGTTTTGGCCGCCATTTTGAAATGGTTTGTCCAATTTTTGATTTTTGTCTTTGCTTTAGTTCTTCTGAAATACTTTACCTGTGACCAAAGTCTCAAAGTAAAATTCTTTCGCGAAAGTGCTTTTTCGGTGTTGGGTCCATATGGGCCCCCTTGACCACTAACGGGCATGTGAAGGACCTTGACCACTTAAGTGTTAAAATTGTTTCTACTGCTCAGCAAACATTATTCAGGCTGTCCATTTGTCTTGACATATTGTTAGGCATTTTGGGCTACGATCAAACCGAAAGAAAACCAACAAAAACACACACAAACAAACTTCCCCCAAAAAAACAACAACAACAACAACAACAACAACAACCTCGAATTCGGTTTTTAGCTTTTAAATTTTCATCTATTAATGTGTAATCTGACAATCTGACTCAAAATCTAATTATCAGCTGCCCAGTTACAGAGCTTCAAATTTGAAATTGAGAAGATTATCCTCCTCCGTGTAATTCATATTTAATGAGATCCTATTAGTTTCGACGCAAACATGATATCAGTCAGGTACGCCGAATGCAAAATCGAAATGTGTCTGACAGACACGCGAATGTATGTTAATAAGAATCGGATTTATATTTTTTCCGATCAACAAGAAAATAATTACGCAAAAGACCAATCCCCTATAATGGCCCCTTGTAAGAAATAAACTCCTCGGGCTCAACACCATATTGCTTGACAGTAATTTGACAACCAAGATGTACCTTAGGCAAAATATTTGAATAATATGGTAAGGTGCTTTTTGTCAATTTATCATCATGCAATAAAATTAATAGATCAAAAATGTAAATGTAATTTATATATATTGTTAACCATTTCAAGCAAAGAGCAACGCTCGATGATACTAATCAGCTCACTGTATTCTAATACAATTCCCACGGCTTACATGAAAAACCAAAAATCAAAAAAAGACTTCAAACTACATGATGATAGATGGAGTAATACGTGCCTGGGAAATTATTCTTTATACACCAAATAATGCTATTAATATTGTGTTTCCTTTACACCAGAGCAGCGCTTAACCTTTTTCTCTCAAAGTCATAAAATTCTATCGTCGGATACATACACATAGATACATATTGCAGTTATCGCCCACTGCACGCTACACCGAGACCTTAACATTGCTAAACCAAGTCGGAGATCTTTAACCAGGTTTAATTGACAAACAACGCAAGTGTATCTACTCGCCACGGTCATTCTGACCAATCAACGCCTATTTACGGGCCGCTGTCCCAGTATAACCTGGTTAACAAGGCATTTGGGGTGTGTCTTACGTGTTTTTTTAATGGACTCGATCAGGTTCTTTGAATTATCGTATGCAAATGAGTATTGTGTCATGAGAACGAGCATTTCATGACATTGATTGTATCTTGACATGTGTGTACGAAGTTGATAGCTTAAAGGATGCGAGCGTGGTGGGCCAATGAAAGTGGGTATGTCGAAACTCCGAAAATCAGAAACAAAATGGTAAATGTACGAAAAAAATCGGCTGGTTAGTTTTGATACAGCGATCTTGGTAAGTCAGCATCCTTTACCCGAAACACGGGAAGATATATCGGGGTCATGCATCAATTACGAGCGTTGTGTGTGCATTGTATAGGAAATGTTGCCGATAACTTCAATATGATTAGCTTTTGTTATAATTAGCAATTGCACAATTCTATCTAAAATGTTAAAACATTAGTAAGCAAAACAAACAAACAGAAATGCATCACAAACAAAATGAACGATTAATCGCAATACTTTGCACGATAGGCTACGAACAGCGTAGTGACAATTATTTACCATTTTATGCCATGTTTACGCCGATTGTTATGTTTACGAAAGGATGTATTCAGTAACAAATAACTCCTTACAATTCATAAAGAAGAATATCAAGATCAAATAATAGTTGCTAATTTGAAAATTACAGGAATTTACGACAATAGCTTATTTGAAAACATAAATTCTTGGAATTTTAACGATGGAAAGTTTATTTTCAACTACAGATTAGTAAGTTTTTTATTTAAAATTGAATATTATTTATAATTAAGGTGCCCAGAACAACAGTTACTCTAAAATATGCCAATATAATTTAATGCCAAAGGCTGCAATGATTCCGGCTGGTTTTGCTGCCGTACATAATTACGCGACTTGATCAGGTTCTTTGTAACTGATCGGAGTATCAAAGAACTTAAACAAGTCTCGTAATATGTCAGCTAGAAAGAACTTAATCAAGTCCCATGGACTGACCGAACAGTTTATTCTAAGTGTTACACTCCCTGACATGAAATATTACCTTGGTGTTGAATGTATTGACTTTTATACTCTTGCTTAGAACTAGTATCGTTCCCCTGATCGCCCCTCCCACGGATCCAGCAACGAGCCCAGGCAGCGCGCGAAACGCGCTGCTATGGCACTGAGTGGATGTAGGACATCGACAAGGCACTGTAAACGGGGCTACCTCTTGCTAACTGGAATTTACGGTATTCATTGGTGGTTTGATTTCAACACGTATTTGTTTTAGAGAAAACAATCATTATAGTGGTTTGTATGGGCATGCTGTTTCTGTAACACCAAAAATGTGGGAAAAAGTTAAATTTAAGAATCAGAATGATTGGTAATCCCTTAAACTACAAGCTAGTAGTGTTTGTCATTATATCGGTACGTAATTATCAGGATTCTATATAAATAGTATATTAACGCTTTTAGTGACATTATTTTGCTGAATCATTTAAGGTTAAGAATAATCTATGATGGCTTATTTTAACTTAGAGTGTATTATTTTGACTTTTAACAGATATTTTACATGCTGCTTTTGAATTATAATTTTATGTGTACAAACCTTTCAAACAAATTTACTTGTAAATCGTTTTATCCAATCGCAACTCACATACAATTAAGTACCCAACTACAAGGATTTTTACTTGATTTTATCTTAATTCTATTTGACATTATGCAAACATTTTAAAATCTTCAAGTAAAACCAGGTCATGCGAACACCTGTTATAACTTTCTTTATCGAATTTCAAGTTCGGGTTATGGTTGAATATAGCTTACATTTGCATGATAAGGACTTAAATATAAAGTTCATTTTGCTCAGGAAGAAAGGTAGTTCAGGTTTATGGAAAGTGATCTTCTAACTGAAAATGCTCATGCGTCTTGATTAATTTTGGTGTCACTTATTCAATAGCCTGTATTCTTCTATCCAGGATCGGTTTCTACATGTAAGAATATGACTGGCGTTTGAGGTCTTTTTTTTTACATAATATGATGCTCTTCTTAAACCATAAATATCACGATGGTGTTATAATTTAGAGATTTGTAAAATCAATTGCATAATGTTGAAAACAAAAAAGAGTTTGATCATTGATCTTTCATTGTTTCTTAAACAAATGACGATTCTTATCAAAAAACACCATATAAAGATCTAGAAATACACGTACAATAACATATGAAGATAAAACGGTCAACTTAAATGCGGATTTATTTACTTTAATTTCGCTAAGTCTGTCAAAATGTCAATCAAGCATTAATCATAGTAGAAGTTACATACTTTGAGGCTTCAATCTTCTTCATTAATTGTTTTACAAAGCAACGCGTTGATTCAATAAAACAACACATTGTCACAACGAGTTATGACCCTTTTGGCTTGCTATAGACGTCAGACGACTTCAGTATACATATGACCCTCCTTTTACCTGCGGGTGATGTTGGAATTACTAGATTGCCAAGAGTAGATGTTAAGGATGATTGCAGATCTGAATATTGGTAAGATATGATAAATTCTTAATTTTCAAAAAGACAATATATATTTCCAATTTGAAACCAATATTTGAAGTGCTGGTTGTCGCCTAAATAAGTTGTCAACATAACAATAGCGACATACACTATAGGGGGAAGCTAAAGGCATAAAGCTTCAAATATCGGAAAATCATTTACATTGTTGAAGGATAGCTTCATATCTTCGATAAATACATTTCTTCATTTGGAATATACATGTAAGTTATCACTTTAATAAAGAGAACTGTGTAAAATAGTCGGCACTTTTCCTTTCTATGAACATAATAAGGCTCCGATGGAATATTTAATTCTTAAATTCTTTTTTCCACTGATACACACGGTTGCTCATATAGTTGGAATAAACATATTGTTACCACTTATTTATGTAAAGGTCAATTTATGATGAAAATATCTGGAAACTTATGTTGCTTTTGGTCAGATTTGATATGTAATCTTGTTGGGTGTGAAATGGAACTCCGAATGTGATCAATTTTCTCATGTACTGGTAAGAGGGTAACAACAAAAATGGGTCAAAAACGTGATTTTTAGGTCAAATTTGATTTGACCCCGCCTTGTTCAAGGTCACTTCTCTACTCAAGTTGACTGGTCATATGGAATATTTATCTGTAGTAAAGTGATAAGAAGGTGATTAAATGTCTTTGTCACGCTTGACTGAGCCAAGAGAACGCTTGGAAGCAAAGCACAAAATGACCCTTCAACGCCCCTCAATTTACAAAAATAGGGTTGATGTGCACATGTAATACTTTCTGCCTTCATTATCCATTTGAAAATCGAAACCCGCAGAATATTTACCAATAATTTCCCGCTAACAGGTTTATATATTTTGGGCATGTATTGACTACAATGACTCTATTTTTCACCTTAGATGCCATTTATTCAAAATCGTCATTTGCGACTTTTCGCCCATTTTCACCGGGAACCAGAAATACAGCTTATATGAATATTGCATAGACATTCCCAATATTTTTAGTTGCATCGCCATTCCATGGAGAATTTGGTAGTTTTTTAACTTTCCAACCATAATTTTATTTGTTCCAGGGTTTTTTTAGGGTTACCAAAATATCGTTGAAATGAAATACAGCGTCGTAATGACTATATCCTACCTGCTATACAAATGCGTAGAACATACTTGTACTTGTTAAACCAATTTACTATTGATCACGACGTATTCGATGAACTTTCAATTAGGGCGGACTCCTGTTTTTAGGGAACTCTCAGTCTCATTACACCGGTTGCACCGTTCAATTCTTGAAGGTTTGCCATGCTCTCAAATATTAAAGGGTCTTAAATGTCAGTGTAAGAATAATAACATTAATCACTCAGCAGGTTCTCGTTCAGTCAGGGCCACTCGTACGATCGAGCGTGACCGCTGCTTTGAGCGATCACGCTCGATGCAGCGATGTATTCACGCTACATGAGGCGAGATGTCAATAACGCACACATCGGGTCAACATTTCTCTTCACTACACTGTGTCACTCAAAGCTACACTGATTATTTTTAGTTATTACCGGGGAATTCACTTTTAGTAACGGTAAATGTGGAATGGTACGTCGCGAGTACGCCATATTGAGCGTACTCGCTCGATTGAGCGATATCAACGTGACTTTCAATAATATTATATCATGTGTTATTGATGTATATATAAACAAACTGTTGACAATTAGGTCTAAATGCACTGCTATCAACAAAATACCGTAAAGAGCAATTACATTTGTTCCAGTTTCTGTTAGCTTCATCATGTCAATGTGGATGATAAATTGTGACAAATTACATATTATTATCAATTCTGAATTAAATCGAATGCAACTTACATTTTAGCATTTTTTAAGCTAATCATATCTGTTGCGTTTGTGGTAAATGCCTTGCTTTGAAGTAAAAAATATTAACGTGCCATTTACTGACACTCTGGCATGCACTCTACGGTATTATATACATTTTTGCAGAAACTTTTAACAATTGGAATCAACACGCTAGGATTTTTTCTGGGTTAATCGCACTCGTGTCATTTTATTCTGTAAATATTAAGATTTGAATAATGTCAGCAATGGAAATTCAGCTTGAAGCAAATGTCCACTTTTAATAACTTCCATTGCTCATAGTGGGGCATTAGAGATAATATCTACTATAATATTCCTTACTGTTGTTTATTTAGTCTGTACCTCCCGGATGTACGTCTTCATCAGCTTCCTCGTGCAACCTCAGAACTGCTACTTCTCCTGCTGCTTCCAGCACCTCATAGTACAGCTTCAAATAGTCTATTTTTGTGTTACTGGTCTCCAGTTTCTTAAGACTTATTTCCAGTTCTTGAAGTCCTGCCTCCCTATTTTAAATTTCATCTTTTATTTCATCCCGCTCTGCCTTTGTTATGTACAATGTTTTCCCGAATAAGCAACTCTCAATAAAAGCTTGGTCACAATAATCGTACGAGCAGCTTACGAGCAGTGTTTAGTCCGTTTAAAAGGACCATGAGCAGTGAATAAAGCGAGCAGCGGGGGCGTCGCGTGGTCCTATTAGATGAACTAAACACTGCTCGTAAGCTGATCGTGACCAAGCTATTAGGTCATCCTTGTACTGTTGGTAACAATAATGTTTTCATTGTTTCAAGCATATTCGGCAAGTCGCAGTCTAAGCTTTCTTTACCAGTTATGCTTGTCATCGTTTTTGTTTGGAGCGGTGATTCCAACAGTCCCATATTGCGGATTTCCCGACGAAACATCGTTTCTTCATGTGAGTGTTTCTGTGGAGCTTTACTACCGCTTGTCGAGTTGATTCCTGCTGAGTTGAGACGATTCTTCGCTTTCATGTTTGAAAGTTCATCTGCCTTACGACACACTCTGATCTAGATGTTTGAAGTTACTGCCCCAGGAGGAAGCACCGATTTGACGACTCTGTTGACCTCTTCGTGAATAAGGTCTGCTCCCTGCCTTTGATTGTCTGCGCCGGAAACAGAAAATGGCTCATGCTCTCAAATTTCTTCTTTAAGTTCATCTGGACATTGCATCCTGTCCATCATGTCTCTGATGTGAAGTTCTCTGTAACGTTGGTGATTCCGCCAATAAAATAATGGCGCCAAGGCGGTTCTTGCCACCATGATGTGTTTGTGGTTGTTGTTCATAACACTCTGGGTATACAGACTAAATGCGAGGAGAAAGGTTAAGCACACCCGTCATTAAAATAAATAATTGGGTCGTTTACAGAATCCAGCTACTGAAAGTATGTTTTCACAATCCATAAGTGTCGGTTTTTACCGAATGCTAAAATTTGAAAAATATATTTACTGTCAAGTATGTAGGTTAACCAAACAATATGATGAAAACAATTATATCTCTATACTATCGCTCAATAGAGCTGTACGCTCTATCCAGCGTGTTTCAGAGTCGCTCAATTAAGCGTATCGCTGAATGTAGCAGTACGCTCGATCGAGCGAGTGGCCCCGACTGCGTTAAAAGAAAGGAACGTTATGCCTTATGTCATACACCAAACACTTAGTTGATAAGATTCCAACTATTAAAATGCCATCGAACTAAAATCACATTTTGAAAGATCAGGCAACCCTAAACTCCCGGGTGAAATTATGTTTTTTTACTATCATAGATGCCCGTCTAGAGACGATTATTTTTTTTTAACTTATCAAGACATAACATTATGTGATGAAATAAAAATCGTGCACTTCAAAAACTCCGGTGTTAAAACTAACACCGATGGTGTTGATAACACTGATGTGGTGTTCTGAGAGGTCCCCACTCTTTTGTATTGTTTCAAAACTAAAGTTGGTAATGATCACCCTCTGGTGTTTTAAAAAACACCTAGTGGGTGTTAAAATGTAGGTGTTACTTTAAAGAACACCCTCTGATGTTTTAATAAACACTTAGTGGGTGTTAAAATGTCGGTGTTACTTTAAGCCAAATGAAATTACCCATCACATTCACATCACTGAGCCAGTCAATCCTTGGGCCCAAAAAAAATTCTTTGGTTGCCCTCCACAGCTTTTTTCAGAGAGGGTCGGTCGGTCAGGATTTTTTTTTTTTTGTAATTTTTTTTAATACTCTTCCACGGACTGCTAGGTCGATCGGCCGCTCCAGCCTTCACAACTTCCCCCGCGACATCCAAATCAAACCAATCAAATACTTCTTGTAGTGATGTGGGACATCCTAAACATTTTGAGGGTTGAATATCGAAAAAAGCAAAACCTATAACATTTTTTTGTAGTTTTCGGTAAGTTTTGCATTGTTTTAGAAAAAAAAAATATTTTTCAATAAAAAAAAAGTTTGGTTCGGGCTGAAAAATAGGGTCGGTCGGTGGAGGGCAACCAAACATATTTTTTTTTTGGCCTTTTGAGAGACGTGACAAATACCTGGTATCCCAAAAAATGGTTACATGTAGAAAAATGACTGTGTGCTAAAACTATAGTACTTAGAGAACCGAAACTTTGCACAAATTATATTGCAACCCTCTTCTAGAAACTCATAAAATTTTGATATCATAGCATTATTTTGAGTTATCACGAAAGGTAGATACCAATGTCAGAAACGCATTTGTTCAAAATTCAAGAAAATAATAAGCATACACGTTTTGTGATATTTTGATATGCATTTTTTCTAAATGATCATTATCAGACTTTACATGAAACAAAATTTGATACAATTATTAATGAATAATAATTGAACTCTCTTTCAGTATATCTATTATGCAAATTCTCGATACCTGCATTCCATGGATTCCAGAATGAGTTGTTTATATTGAACCTGTCAATCAAGTTTTGGCGCGAACGTTGATGAATAGGCATAAAGCACAATCACATTTTCATGGGTAACATTAATTCTTTAACTGTTTAAAACTGCAAACTGCAAACTTTTGTATATTTTGAAAAAATAATCTTAAAACTTACAGGACATGTTTAAATTATAATTTTCTATATTTAGTAGCAAAAGTCTGATCGACATTTAGAAATAGCAGAATTAGCTAAATTTTGAATTGGTGGCCATTTTTGCTTAAAATCAGATTTCGACATAATTTTCAGACCTGTAGTAATTTATGACGTCATAATTACGTAACAACTTGTCAAATATTCATGATTTTGGTATCAATGGGAAGAAGAAACCCTACCATGTACTATGGTATACAACAACTTAAGTTTGGGTTTGTCAATTTTAAGTCCACATGGGGTTGAACGAGGGGTAAAATTATATCAAACGAACATGCTTCCGATTTTGTTGAATTTTGAAAATACGTTTCCGACATAGGTGTCTATTTTTGTTAATAACTCAAAAAATAATAATGCTGTGATATTAAAATTTTGCAAATGTCTAGCGGAGACATGTATCATAAGTCTTCAAAAGTTAAAATTCTCTAACTACAATACTTTTTCCAAACGATCATTTTTCTACATGTAACCATTTTTTGGGACACCTGGTATGTTCACTTGTTGGACAGAAATTATTTTACACCACCAACTTAAAATAGCATATCTTTGGAATGCCTTTATTAATCCCCACTCTTTCAACATTCTAAAGGTAAATCCATGATCTACCTAATTAGAACCAAAAGTTATTTGTTTAGTATTTACCGTTTTTCTTTAAATATGGCACCATTTCAACTATTGCATTTTTATTGACTCATTTGGTATGTACATCAAAATTTGTACATGTGTAAGTAGGCCAAAACTTACAGTAAACGAGGCCTTCCGCTCTATCGCTCGAGAAAAAGAAGACAAACTGATAATTAACTTTGATTACTTTTGTTTGCGTGTTGTTTACTATGACTTTAAGACATCAAAGTCTTTTGTAGAGTAAGTTTCAAATCCATGTCTCAACTTCAATGTATGCCATTATTTGTTCCTTTGCGTGATATTGCGAATTTTGTAGCAACTTTGCAGAGTAAAGAATATAGAATATAGATAGATAGATAGAAAGTGAATATGTTTCCATCGGATACCACAGATCAGACAACTGTATCCTGTTGCCATTCAATTTACGTGCCTCCCTTTAGCTTGAGCATCTCGACGATGTTTTTTACAGTTACTACAACATAGCGTCATTGGATTTGCAATCTACCATCCTGCAATTGCTTATAATAAGAAGCAGCAGAATGTAAACAATATTCTGGCTTAAAGATACCATTTAGATATCTATATAGACATTCGTTTTGTTGCCGTTTATTCTATATGCAAGAATTTGAAAAATGAAGGGAAGGAACACATTACTTAAGTAATCTTTAACGTATTGTATTTATATTTCTAGATGGAATACTTCCTTAATTACTTTTACATAATTTGCTACTTTAGAAATACGAAAAGTACTTTTGAGGAATTTGATACGCTTGAGAAGATATGAAAAAGGTTTGATTAAAAGTTTTAACATGAACAATAAATTGATAAAATTAATTAAAAAAGCTTGTCTCAAGCACATCCAAATAGTATTTTATTGGTTATAAACTCAACATACTGGAGCAAAAGTAAGATGAATAGAAAGATATATTAATGAACATTGATTTCCCTCAGGAGAAAATGTATGTTTCTATTCAAGAAAGAGGGGTATTAAAAATCTCCTTTGTATGATATTTTACCAAAAAAATGTTACAGTGTTTTTCATTGAAAACATAATCATAATCAGTATCCTATATAAGTATTGTCAAAAGAAGGCTTTTAAGTGTAGTATGTGCACCTAAAGCACCAGTTAATAATGGTAATTGTATTTTGAACCTAGTTTGTTTGAATTGAGCAGAAATATGACATGTTACAATTTATTTATACTATACATTTATATGCACAAACATTTTAAACAAATTAACTTGTAAATCTTGTTATCCCTAAAGTCAGATACTACATTTAATCCCCGCCTGCCGGGATTTAAGAGCAGGTATTTTTCTTAATTCCACTTGATGTTATAAAAACATTTTAAAATCTTTAAACTAAACTAGGTCATGTGAACACCTGTTATAATCCACTTAATCGAATTTCAATTTGATCTTATGTCTAAATATAACTCGCATTTGCTTAAAAAGGACTGTAGTGCAAATTCAATTTTGTTCCGGAAGAATGATAGTGCAAATGCAATCTGTAAACATTCATAATGAATAGCCAAATACTTTTTTGATCAATTTTGGTTTCCCCTTGTTCTCATTAAAATCACGTTTTTTTGACATAGGTTAGGAAATGACTGGCTTTTGAATCACCTATTATTTACTGATTATTATGATGGTCTTGAATCTTAAATAAAGCGATTGTATCATTTGATAAGTATTGTTATTTTAAATGTAAAAAAAAACCATGTTGTCTTGAAATCAACGTGGAATTATACCGAGCGACTCTTTAAATTTAATCATTGAAATAGAAGACATATTTTAAGAGCAAGAAAACTCGTGAACAAACAATTGTCATTTCTAAGCAGATGATGGATTTGCCTTTACTAGAATGAAAGAATGGGGACAATTTATGAAGGCATTCATATGATATGAATATTTCATTAGGATGGTATTCAAACATGTCTGTCCAAATACTGACACTTCGATCATACATTATGTTTCTTAAGGAGGGAAAGAATGTTTTTTTTTTGTTTTGTTTTGTTGATTGTGGAAAGTATCGGCTGGTTTCGTTGAACATATCCTGTTATAAGATAAAGTTTAATGAAGTCTAGACTGGCTTTAAGTCCTTAGGTAGTCAAGTCTCTAGGATTTTTTTTCAGTTTATGTTATGGGTTTATTTTGTCAATAGGCCTTCATCTTATTTTGCTAATCCAGTAACCTTTTCCCAAACAAAATAAAATCAAATCAAAATCAAAATAAACTACAACAATCTACTATTCATTTGACAGATATGAATTTCCCAAGCAAAATACCTAGGACATTTATATAAAAAATTTCAATGGTTATTATCCCTTAGAAAATATGCTACAGTAAACCTACCACAATTTTTCAATTTAACAATTGCCCTTAAATACATGGTGCTTGACACTTCAATACCCATCACAGAAGATCAGATCACCAGATCACATATACAGCGTCCCCCAGAATGAAGTTATCAACATTTTAACGCTTCATAATTCAAAAACTAAATAACTCAAGACAGTGTCAAAAAGTGACAATAATGTATAATGTCTTTACTTGCTTTGGTGTTAAAATAAACAAAAAAATGGTACAGTGTTTTTTAGAAATAGACGTTTGAAGCTCAAGAATAGTTTGGACACTTTTCCCAGTTTGGAAAGGTCGTAAAAATCCTGTGGTTATTTATAGCAGAAGTATGCGATCAAGGATGTAATCCTTACACACATTTCTGTTTTAATTGGCTTGTTGCTTCTTGTTGATGATATGAAGGAGTCTTGAAAAGGGTGGCTAAATGTTACCTAGGCTTCTAGTGTGTTTTTGTTTCGTCCACGTTTCTTTTTTGCAGTTCTGTCTGAATCCATAAGCCTTACAACATTTTCTGATATTTTTAAGAGAGGCTACTAATGTGATGATGATTTTCTAGAATTCTGGCTTCTGGAAATGTTGAATAAATTGTTACAAGTTGTATCCTCACTTTACTGATGTTGGACAATCATACTCTCTTATCCATTGAAAAATGAGGTGTTATTTTTGCTTTGAACTAACGTATTCGTACAACCGCTGCAAACAGTATCAAGCCTTAAGCGTGCTTTCAAACGGCCCGCTAAATGAGTTTCTACGTCCTTGAGAAGGCCACCAAGGAAGATTACCTAATCAAACATTTTGATATGAATTTTACATATGAAAACAAAAATAAGTATGGGCTAAAATTATCTTTGATACAGAGACATTTATAATTGAAAAAGTTATCATGATTATGTCTTAGAGATAACGTTCGTTGTTGCGTGCTTTAATAAGCTGCAAATTACCATGAACTTGTGACTTCCCGAAACCGGGAAGTGTGTCCAAACTCCTTCGGAACTTCTAATACCCATTTCTAGAAAACTTATGCATTTATTTTGGGTTTTTTTGCACCATAAACGGAAAAGATACTATACATTAATTTGACCAATTTACATTGTCTGGGGCTATTTACTTTTTGAATTATGAAGCGTCAAATATTTGATAACTTCATTCTGGGACACACTGTATACATTAATTGATAGCCCCGTCATCAGATCAATAATCACTTCCAGCATCGGGCCATAAGGCCCGGTGTAGACTCCACTATCGTATAGAATATTTTGCTATAGAATATTCTAAGCGAAATATTCTATACGATAGTGGAGTCTGCACCGGGCCTTAATGAAGATAGTCCCATGCTTCCAGTTGAGAAATCTAAAATCTACTCCTTTCTCTTCTCATGGAGTATGAAGTGCTCTTACTGATGTGAGTTGAGCTTGATATACGAACTGCTAAGTTGCTAATCTTGTACATGTACATGATTTAGGGAATTGGCATCACGTTCACGTGTCGAATGCACGCTTTCATATTTAGTTGTTCCCACTCTGACTTTTCAGCATTTGATGGATACTATTTGATGAAAAAGTGTTTGAATCATTTATGTTGATGCAACCTCTTTACTCTAAATAAATAAAATGACTTTTAGTTTAAGATGTAATTCTGTGTTGTTTCATGTGTACATTTCTTAAGCGTTTTATTATTTGCAATGGCTTACTGAAGTACATTTTATTTTTTATAGTGTTATAATTGACATAATTACAAATGCCCATATTGCCTAGATTTTCCTTGTTTAATAATTCAAAATCATTATTAAGTACATTACTATTTACATTATTTAGCAAACAACATTATAATTCAGGCTTGCTTGTCTAGAT